>OOFH01105068.1:0-11703 GCA_900323355.1 Merlangius merlangus
TGTATAATTTCAAATATGCGCACATAGTTTTTGGCCCCTACATTCATTATCGCAAATATGCTGAATATATATTGCACCCCCTTTGGCTGCAGGCGCACATGGTCGTTGAGAAGGCGCCGTACGCAAACGGAATGAATGCCCCACTGAAGTCCGCCGGGGGGGGGGCGGTTGCGACATAGAAGGGGGTGCACGGCTAAAAAAGTTTGGGAACCGTTCCTCTAAGGTATGGGAATTCTTTAATGTAATAGGAAACGATTCCGTGATATGTCGATATGTTTAATTCTGTTGGTTCAGGAAGGACGGAAGGCCTTTGTGTTTTCAAGGCTTCAAGGTTTTATTGAACGCTACCTCTGACTTTTAAGAATGCATTACTTTGCACTTTTATTTTGGAATTTTAAGGCAAACATGTATTGCAATGTTAAGGAATTCATGTTTTTTTCATTCAGATATGTAAATCAACATGTATAAATTACTATTAGTCAATTAATGGGGAGATAATCGATAATCAAACTGAAAAAATGAATCGTTAGATTAATCGATGTATCGAAAAAATAATCGCTAGATTAATCGTTTAAAAAATAATCGTTTATCCCAGCCCTAATGCAGACGGTAATGCAGTTGTGTTCTGTACCGGATGTGGTTCTTTTAAACCTTCGATCAGAGCAAGGTGAATTGATTCTGCTTGTGCCCCTAAACTTTTGAGGCTATGGCAAACCAACAATTTATTTCAACTTTTTGTGACAGGACAATTGTGTGCAACTATGACCAGCAAATACTGTTGGGGGTGTGACTCGAAAATGTTTCGACTAGCTCACTGGCGTCGCTGCGACCTACAGCGGAAACATGCGTCAAATCCCCCAAAAGGCAAGTTTAGGGTTAGGGCTGTTCACTCGGATCGCCCGATTTAGGTCATTGTTGCGGTTCGGCGGACACGATTCGAGGGTTATGTTCCAGGAGATCTAGACTGTTCCAGTGAAGTGGCTCGTACCGGTTTCCTCGGGGGTACGAGGTGTTCTGGAGTGGATAGGGGTTCAGGGTCCACGTCTCCTCCCTTCCACAAGGTGCGAACCGGCTGGGCTGGCTGAGCCACGTGCTCCGTCTCCTTCAGAACTACACCAAAGAGAGACCAGAAGGTTGGACCCAGTACAGCATATACACCTGATCCATAAAACCCCTGTACACCTGATCTATAAACCCCCTGTACACCTGATCATAAACCCCCTGTACACCTGATCATAAACCCCCTGTACACCTGATCATAAACCCCCTGTACACCTGATCATAAACACCCTGTACACCTGATCATAAACACCCTGTTTAACTGATCAATAAATACCCTGTACACCTGATCAATTAACACCCTGTATACCTGATCAATTAACACCCTGTACAACTGATATTAACACCCTTTACACCTGATCATAAAGACCCTGTACACCTGATCCATAAATACCCTTTACACCGATCAATAATGCCCCCTTTACACCTGATCAATAAACACTCTAAAGCATATCAAGTCATTTCATAAAGCTTAATAAATAATTAGCACGTAGAACTGATGGACCTCCTATGCAGGCTTCTACAGAACCTAGACAGGACTAGAAGTACGCAGGCTGCTACACAACGTGCAACCCACCGTAGGCCATCTTCATCCTCCTCTTCCTCTTCCTCCTGGAGGGGTCAATTTCCGAGGGGCCGGAGTCTGAGCCGTCCAGGTTCTTCAGTAGAACCACCTTCTGCCTCAGACAGCTGCAGCCCAGCATGCACTCCGTCTTGCCGCAGTGGGTGATGCGCCGGACGTGGGCCAGGCTGGGGCAGACGCAGCCCAGCCGGCAGAAGGCCTTGAGACAGGGCGGGGTGGGTCGCTTCACCAGCTGGATGGGAGCAGTAGGGTCTTCCCGCACGAAGCCCTAGGGGGAGAAGAACACCGTGTCCTGGTCAGTGCTTCACGTCGAAAAACAAACTTTAAGCTAGCTAGCTGAGCGGTACAGGAAACTAAATCACAGAAACAAAGTGAACTCTTAGTTGAGATAAAGTATCTGTGAGAAGACTCCCAACAGCTCATTTCCGACCCTTCAGGAAAGCCCTTCCTTGATTCGATGGATGTATCCATCTTGCCTTTCAATCATCATCAATGCACTGCAATTTAATTGTTCCTGATTCAGAATTTTTTTTAATCGATTATTTCCAGAAAAAAAAAAAAGAAAAAAAGCATACTCAGTTAATGAGTATAATCTAGAAGAGAGTATTCCTAAATGTACATGCCCTCTTACATTTGTCCATGTTATGATTATTACTTTTATGCTGCAAGTTTAGCTCAGGAACAATACTATACAATTGTGTATTGCCTTTTTGCTAGTTAAAGCACAAAGAAATCGTTAATTCATTTTGAAATGGTTAATTCTATATAATATTTAGGTATTTTCTGATCTGCACGTATTATTGAATCGATACCGAATCAATTAGATCAATATCGAATCGAAATCGAATCGAATAAAGACCTAAAGAATAGAATTGAATTGTGAGGTACCTGGCGTCACCCAGCCCTACTTACCGCTGTGGTGAAGAGCGACGTGAGGGCCACGGAGGCCCTCTCCTCGGTGATGCAGGTCCGAGGCCGCCCCTCCCACACCGCTGCCTCCTCCAGGTCCCTCTGCCTCAGCAGCGTGACGGAGACCAGGGCTCTGGGCGGCGGAGGCCGGCTCGGGGTCTCATCCTCGGCCGGGCTGAGCTCAGAGTCCGACTCCAGCGGCGCGAGGTCCTGAACGCCCGAAGCGAGGTCCTTAGACGCGGGCGTCTTCGGCGTCGGGAGCTGGGAGGGCGCCGACTTCGGTTTCTTTGTCTTCTTTGAGGGGCCGTTGGCCGGCGTGGAGACAGGAGGGGGTATGGTCTTGGCTGGGGACGGGTGTGCCTCGGATTTGTCTCGTGTCTGGGACGTGAGGGATGGGACTTTTGGGGGCGTGGCCAGCGAAGCTTGAGGCGTGGCGAGGGCCGGGGGCTGGGTGAGAGACACCACAGAGCTGTCGGTCGGCGCCGAGTCCCCAGTACCTGCTGCTGGTTTGGCTTTCAGTTTGAACCCGGCAGTCTTCTGCCTCCCATCTCGTCTGAGACTCTTGGTGGTGGTGGGCGGCAGCCTGGGCCTCTTGGAGGGGGGTACGAAGCTGGAGATGAGGTCGGAGGTGGGCGCACTGAGGGGCTGCTTCTTCATGACGCTGCCGAGGGTACGGACGTAGCTGGAGCTCTGGATGGGGAGCTTGTAGGCCACGGGCTCGGGCGGGGCCTGGGAGAAGCTGGAGGCGTGCTGGTCAAGGAACTTACCCTCATTCTCCAGGTACTCATCCAGCATGTCACTGCAGAAGGCTGACAAGTTCTTACTGGGATGCTCGGCCGAGACAGCAGCTGCAACATGAGGTACACCCCGATTCAAGGGTTGCTGCATTTCTCAAGCATGCCAAGATTTGAAGCGTTCTCGAGAGCGTGTATTATTTAAAAATCGGTGAGTTACAAACCTTCGGGCCTGGAAGACGAAGAGGATGTAGACGACTCTGAAGGAGGGAACTTCTCTCGCCAACCCTTGATTTGGGTAATGTCTGAGGTCTTACCTGTCCTAGAAACAAAGTCGAGGCTAACACCTGCAGAAACAATATTTGCATGATATTATAATAGGGCGCTTCAAATATTACAATACATCATTGTTCATTGTTTTATATGCATCCAGCACAATATAGGAAAAGGCTAACCACAAGCAAGCTAACATCCCACCATAGGCTAGGCTAACCCATTGCAAAACCTTTTCATCGTATTGCTAACCATCTACCAAAGGCTATCCCCTAGCAGGCCAAGCACCCACCACTGGCTGAGCTAGCACTTAGCACACTTACCATTCACCACTACTGGCTAGGCTAACGTCATTGAAAGCAAGCCACCCACCAGAGGTTTAACTGACCCCTAGCAAGCTAACCACCCACCGTAGGCTTGGTTAATCAGAACCACCAACCAAAGGCTAGGCAAACCCACAGCAAGCCAACAACCCACCAAAAAATACAAAGCTAACCACCCACCAAAGCCTAGGCAAACCCACAGCAACCTAAAAAGCCACCAAAGGCTAGGCTATCCTATAACTTAGAAGTGTAGCCTAGCAACACTTTATATGTCACTGCTAAAACATAAGTGGATTCTCACTCAGTAGACGAGGTGATGTTTGCGGTGATGCTGCCCGCGCTGTTGGAGCCTGCGCTTCCAAGGAGAAAGGATGAGGAGGGATGGGGAGACGCACCCCTAGGTACTGCAGGTCTATAGCGAGCGCAGAATCCAGTAAATGCATCTTCAATCCGACTGGAGTTCACACAAATTGGAAAAAATTTAAAAGTTATAGGATGAGACTCAAAGGTAAACAATGGAACCCATTCTCCTCTTATTTTAGACAGGCCCCACCCTGGGGGGGAGGAATAATCCCGGCCTGGATAAAATAAATTAGGATGATGATGATGATGATGATAGTCCCGTATACCAAAGACGATCAGAAAATAAAAGGTTCAGGTTGAGAAAACGCAAAGTTTGTCTTTAAGGATGATGACCATCAGGGCTGAAGGATGCGAGGACCCATGCTAGGTAATTAAACGTGGCTGTTGCATGCAAATGTCTTAATTAAGAAAAATAAATATTTAATAAATCATACCCTCTTGCAACACAGGGTGGATGGCCTGTCTGTTCTTCATGAGCTTCAGATCCCTCAGGAGAACCTTCTGAAAGGCAGTGATGCTCTCTTTGTAATCCTTTACCACATCGCCTGAAGAAGCATATTCTCCAGTTGCAGTAGCCTCAATCTCTCCCGTGTCTAGCGGAGGTGTGCTTTGTGGAGGAGGTTCTCCCTCTGGTGAAGGTGCATTTGGTGGAGGATCTTCTCTGGAGCCCTCCAGAGGCTGGGTCCCTGGGCCGTCATGTGGTTCCTGAATGTGGAGCTTCAGTGCTTCCTAAAACGAGCGGCAGAGGTTTTGCTCTAATTAAAATGGCTATATAAAAATAATACGATTTAGAGATAGAGATTTCTAATGCCCTGCCTGTGGCTTTAGAAGAGGTGGATGGTGGTTGTGCACAGTGAATTTGTTTGTTACTCGTGTTATCAAATATTAAAGAGGGTATTGTTTGTTTGATATTATAATGGAACAAGATATTCTGAAAAAACTCCATTGTATAACCCATCGAATACATAAAACAGAAAACATTTAAATACTTAAAACAGAAATCCTTGAACTGAGATTCAGCTCATTAATCACCAAGTGGTTCAATTTGGAACAATCCTAACACCATCTAATGTAAGGGCAGCATTAGGGATCTTTACCTTGGAGGTAAACGAGACGAAGAGCTGCTCCTCCACTTCCTCCAAGCTAGGCTGCATCTTGGTGTACACCGGGTCGGAGTCGCTGGGAGAGTTTTTGGACGGCCCCTTCCTACACTTCTTCTTACCCTTCATCGGCTTGGTGGTTGGTTCCAGTTCTACAGGTGGGAAGGGATCCGTCCTCGGTATTGGGGCCGTGAGGGGAGGCGGCGGGCAGGGAACCAGAACATTCTCTGCCCTTACGACTTCAGCCTCCAAGAGAAGGTTGTTGTGGTCGTTGGAGATAAAGGACAGGAGGTCTGAGAGAGAAGGGCTAGGCGACAAGGCGCCACCATCCAGCGATGAGAAGCTTGGAGACATCGAGAGCTGGAGATTAAGGGGAGACAACTCCCCCGGGAATGGTAAGGACTGGTATTCATCTTCATGCAGCAAAGTGTCAGGGGTTACAGAGGGTGCTTCTTGACTGGGCTGATGGTGGGGGCTTAGTGTAGGAGAATTGGTTGTGGGGAAAAAGGGTGCATACGAGGTCAAAAATGGGTCAGGCTGGGGAAACAGCGAGTGCCATTTCAGGGTAGTGTCGACGACTGATGTAGACGGTAAGGTTTCTAATCCGAGAGACACATGTAGGGGGGGTAACGGTTCTGGTGAGGAGACGGGAGACAGTGATTCAAAACCTATGGGGGAAGAGTCTGGTAGGAGGGGGGCAGGTTGATCGGTCGACACACATGGAGCTATGGTACTGGAGTCTGTAATGTCAGCCAGGAATGAGTCAATAGCTGTTGGCAACCCTTCAGGAGCAGAAGTGGAGAAATCTATTTGCTCAGAAGTAGATAATGGCAGATCTATGCTTGGTAACACAAGTGTACAATCCGGTACCTTAGGTTTAGGAACCACAATTTGAGGAGCCAATACTTGACCCTCTTGTGTTGGTTCCGGGTGATGCAGGGTTGACCCAGGGCTGATGCAGAAAGTGCCGGAATGGGAACCAACAGTGGACCGGTCAGAAGGAGCCGTTTTAGAGGGAGGCGTTGCCTCAGGGGGTGGTTTATTTGAGGACTCTTGTCTGGTCCCCACATTCTTGTGTTTCGACTGATGTTTTGACAGGAAGCGGGCGAGAGCTGGAAGAGGAACAAGCGCCGGTCGCTTGTGTGGCCTCACATTTACTTCTGGTGGAGGTTCAGAGTTACACTTGCTGTCCAATGAAGAAACAACCGGCTTTATTGGGGATTTAGGGGCAGGACAAGCAGCCGTTGTTGACTTTTCATCGACTGCAGGGCAAACTGTCGGAACCGGGCGCTCAAACTCAGGCACCTGTACTTTGCACGTAGATTGCATACTGGTGACCATTTTGTCCAAATTGCATCTTCGCAGGGAGACGTGGGCTTCTCGGATCAGTTCAGAAAACAACTTCCGAGAGGGCTTTGCCTGACTGAGGAAAGAAATTGATAAACATTAAACTTCCCACTCTAGCCTTTTCAGTGAAATAATAAACTAGCATTATATAGTTGTAGTCTGTGTTTTAAAGCAAACAGGATGATGCAGGGAATATTGTTTGCATGTCAAAAGCTTCCTCCAAGAAAAACACAAATAAATAGATGGAAATAGCATGAAAATGATATGCTAAGTGATTTAGTCAGATCCTTTTTTTTTTTTAACATTTAACATTTAACAGGAGTCCCCGTTAAATGTAAAATAGTGTGAAATACAGCACCTTTTTTTTCTACCGTCTGAAATGTTGAATTTGAAGTTGCCTTTTTCGTTAACCGGTGCAGAACTATTTCAGTCAGTACTTACAGGAAAGCCCATAAACATGTATTAATTAGTGTATGGATTTGCCTAAAAAAGTACTGCCAAATGGAAATTTATGCGGTGCATCAAATCTATTTATATATTTATTTATTTCTCGAATGCACCAATTGGGAAAGCTTACTAAAAATTGTCTATTGTATTCTATTTCTATTCTAACCATTATGATATGAGAACCCTCTGTTGCAGTTGAGTGGCTGTGAGCCTACCAGCTACCATATAACTATATATAGCAGACTAGGGGTGTGCCAAAAAATCGATTCATATAAGAATCGCGATTCTCATTTACTAAGATTCAGAATCGATAAAAAATGGCCCAAAATCGATTTAATTTCATAACTTTTTTTTTTATAACTTGTTTTTCTTAAAGCTACTGAGACATATTAATGTTTTGTGCTACAGTAAAAAATATCAAAAAAATACCAAAAATATCATAAGGAACACAACTGCCTACCCAAGGCAGGCAGTTGTGTTCCACATGATATTTTTGGTACTGCAACATTCCTGTGAATTGAAAATGCATCTTGTTCAACTGTACCATTTTTATTATAGAGAAGCACTTTATTTTTGTTCCAACTTATTTTATAGCTAGCTTCTTAGAGTAGCAGTTTTGGTCGACATACAGTGGAAAAGGCACTGTCCTTAGAATTTAAAAGGCAGCATGTTTGACTGCACAATTTTTTTTATACTTTTATTTTTGTTACTTAAACAATATGTGATATTGCTTTTATGCAACAGCTGCAACAATTCCATCTACGCATGGATAAATGTTTAAAACTGAATACATGTGAAAAAGACACTTTAATGTCTCAATTTTACATTCTGTCTTGCAAAGCAGACTGGAGCAGATCATGAGGATCCTTTGCACAGCTATAGATTGAAGCAGAAATCATTATGAACCAAATCGTTTTGAATCGAATCGTAGCCCCAAAAATCGGAATCAAATCTTGAGATAGTAAAAGATTCCCACCCCTATAGCAGACCCTCCAGGATTTCGCGATGTTGCGATTCGCAACTTCAACGCAAACATCAACCAATCACCGCAAATTCAGGGCGGTGTCGCAATTTTAACCAACCACTGCAACTTTCCCCCAAATTTTACCAATCAGTGGCGTCGTCTTGAACTGACGTCGACAAATTACCTTCCGCCTTACTTCAGTGTTTACTACTTCAAGCGATTCAAGCATTCATGCAGCATGTGCGTGGCCAACGTTTCACACTTGGAGAAAAATAACTACAAAATAACTTTCATCGCAACTTTTTGGAAAAGCTCACGCAAAAGGCATTTTGGGCAGCAACAATCTCAAAAAAGGCCTGCGAAATCCTGAAGGGACTGATATAGCCTACATCTTGGCTACGGTTCAAAGGATTGTGGTCTGAACGATTAAGCTAGTTTGGTAACTGGGCTAAGTAGCGGTTTATGTGTAATGAGAACTACATTTTCCACTTAGCATCATCTTACCTAGACAGTTCTTCAGTGGAGCTGGTAGCTGCAGGTATCAAGGTAACTGAATGCTGGTGGTCTGCTACTGGGGAGCTTCTAGGCTTATGGTTTGCCAGCAAAGACTTTAAACTCTTCTTCACAAGAGGATTTTGCTTGTTGGACGGGTCTGGCTCATTGTTCAAGTCTTTGCTAGCAACTGATTTGGGCTTCAGGGCCAGGAAGCTTGATTGTTCATCTTTAAGCCCTTTGGCAAATGGGTTATAGTTTACTTTCAATTGTGTAAACCGTGAGTCCTGGTAAGCAGTGACTGCAAAAAACTCAGTCTGCGGAAAAGTGAAAGTAGCAACCCGAGGTCCATTGAGCCTGAGGTCCTTTTTGGTGTTGGCAGAAAAAGGGACGACAAGTAAACGAGGTATGTAGCGATGCTGTGGATGCAGGACAAGGTTTCCCTGACCGGGGATCACATTAGTGAGCTTGAGTTTATAGAAAGACACCGGCTGCTCCATCCAGTGCTGCCCTGTGGACGGTGAATCAGGGTGAGAGAATGGCTGACTCTTCAAATGGGGTGATGCCTTTCCAGCGACCTGCCATTGGTGTCCAGTCCATTCGTACCGGCTGTTGTCCAGGGGCTGGATGTCCACCAACAGAGAGTACTTCTGAGACGCATCCAGGCCGGAGATGCGAAAGCGGCAGTAGGGAAACATCCGGCTGCCATCTTTAGTGAGGATCATCTCCGTCTGGCACCTGAAGAACTTGTTCCACATGACGTTGTTTTCCAGGGTGACACTCACGCCATGGCAGCTGATCATGGCAGACAGGTTCTCCAGGGCTGCTGTAGTGGGGGGGGAGCCGCCTGTCGAGGGCATCTTTATGCAGTCTTCCACTTTGTCCGTGATAATAGTTCCATCTCCTTCTCCGGCCTTCCCAGGTTTAAGGAGAACCAACGACGGAGCAGGAAGGGGAGGCTTTGAGGCTTTTCTATAGCCATTAGTACATTCCTTTTGAAACACCATCTCCTTACGCTTCTTCTTGGTGGCCATGAATGAAATGCAGACATTCAAAGAAAGGCGAACTCTGATTCACAAAAAGCCTGCAGCCTGAGACCCCAAGAGAACAAGAAGGTTAATCAGTATGTATCCTGAAATACACTTTATTCATAAACTATTATTAGCAAGTCTGGTTTTATACAAATCAACACCATCCATGGTATAGGACTGTGAAGAACAGGTAAGGAGACCCTCATGGATGGTATATCGTTGTTTTGTAGTTGTGAGTAGCTGAAGTGGGCGTAGTTAGTGTAATGTTGAGGAGGATGGTGGTTGTGCAGGGTTACATTTGCTGGATATGCCACTATTTATGACATCAAGGTGATGCATCACATATACCAGTTATGAAGATCACACATGCAAGAAGCCCAGTTCATGTTAAATCTGATTATCGTTCTAGTTTACTACTTGACCATTCAATCTAAAATCTGCTAGCTTATTCCTGCAACAACCGCTGATGCTTAGCTAGCTAGATATTCCTTTCCGTGAACCAGTCAAGCCATTAGCCTTCCCATCAACACAGCGGGAATAATGGCTAATAGGGCCTGTAGATCGTGACATCACAGATGACTTACCGCTGTCACACCAAATTTGTACCGGCTGCCAAATTTGAACCGGGTTACGTAATCCTTAGGTAATCCTTCCAAACCTGCCTGGCAACAGACGATCGCGGACGATCGCGTCAAATGACGTAGGGGAAGGTTCAAGAACATTCGCGAACTCGTTCATGGAGCACGACTAGACAGCTAACACTTATTTTACAAATTACATTTATTAGCGTTCCTAATTAAATGTATTAGCGTTCCTAACTTTATATTTGTATTGGATTTAATTGTTTAATCGCATTTAGCTAGTAACCTGTGTTTAACGTGTAGTAAACCGAGTGTTTAACGTTCTCATAGTCTAGCTAGCTTGTGTTAATTTAATTTAGGTAGCTAGCTAGATAGGCTAGATAGATAGCTAGATAGGTCGGTCGGTGTATCGGTTTTTGTTGTTGATTGAAAATGGTGTCATTTAATTCTAGTTTGTTGTATCTGTCATCTCAGATGTATGAAGCAGGTCGCTCTCTCACAGAGAAACGGCAGATCCGGAGGGATGCCAAAAAATTCACTCTTAAAGGTATTCTGTAATTAAATAATTAACATTTTATGCAGTCCATCTTAATTCATCTTCCATTTTAACAAATTAGTAGGCCCTGCAAAGGAAACTGAAATGAGTTATAAGCAATCTACAGCTGATGCGGTGCTGATGTATGTTCTCTCCCTCTTTAGGGGATTGTATGTTTTACCTTGGAGAGAATGGCGATTCAATGAGAAGGGTGATCCTCACTGAGAAGGAGAAGGTTGAGGTGCTAACAGAAGTACATGCTGGGAGTCAAGAGGATGCTGGACAAGATCAACCAACCCTTCTACTGGAAGGCAATTACTAAAGATGTTCAGGAATGGATCCAGATGAGCTCTAATATTTCCTGTGATACGCTGAGGCACATGAGATTTAAAGAATAATTTATAGTGATTGCCTTATATAAGTACTGTAATTGTTCATTCAAACTACTGTGACACGCAAAGAAAATCTCCTCTACTCTAGAGCATATTATTAAATCTGTTGTGTTTAATTTCCTTGTGTTGTACATGCCTGACATGCCAGAGGTTTGAGCGAGTGAAAACGGAGGCACAAGAGTTGAAGCCCATCAAACCAAAGTCACCATGGCATGTGATTGGTGAGATATCTTGCTTTTGGGTTCTGTGAAATGGCTACAACCTCTCGAAGTCATAGTTTAATTTGTATTATTTTCTTAATGTACTGTATTGCCTTTTCTATCTCTCTAACGTCATTGCCTGTGGGCATGTGTTTATGTCTGTCCCTACCCTAGGTGTTGACCTAATTGGACCATTCAAAGCCACAAAAATGGGAACCGCTTCTGTCTGACAGCAACTGACTTCTTCACCAAGTGGGTGGAGGCCAGGCCCATCAAGGACAAGACTTCAACTGCCACATCACAGGTGTGTAAATCATAGCAACATTTGCAGCGTAGCCACATATTGTGAATGCAGAATGTTGTTACAGCC
>OOFH01105077.1:0-10612 GCA_900323355.1 Merlangius merlangus
CACACGTAGGCCTACTGCCATTCTCGTAGGCTGGGTGAACCCTGCCCGAACTTCCGGGAAATTTGAATTTCGCTCGGCAGTTTGGGCTGGATACCCTCAGGTCTACTTTCGCTGCTCGATTGCCAGAATCTTTGGCTCCAATCAGAAACGGCCATTCTCTCCTGGCACGCTATTGGCCGGTGACGTGCGATGACGAAACATAAGCGACGCGAAGCAGCAGTTGTATACACACTCAACATGGCAGCCACCGAGGAGCCTAACCTCTCGGCGATGCTCAATTGCTTCTTTCGTTTATCAAACAAATGGATCGCGTGTTTGATACTATCACCCACTTTCATGCTACTTTTGCACAACCTGCAAAATTTGCTTGATGCCATTCCGCTTCTGCACAGCCATAGACAATAAAAGTGCAAACCGAAGCAGCAATGATGCACGGGTTTCCTGTTTTCCTGTCTAGAGATTTCGCGTCGCTCTGCAAAGTACGTCACCCGGAAAGTTGCTCTGATTGGTTGTAGGACTATCCAATTGCGTGCAGAGTCATTTGAACGATGCCCATTGATCCCGCCTCTTGAGCAGTAGAAACAAAGCGCAGCTTCCCCAGACTAATGTTCAATCTGAAATGATTGAGCTTAGTATGGTGAAAACCAGACTACCATTCTCGCGCACACACATACGCTACTGATAAACTAAAATACTGTTTTGGTTCTCATCCGCTATCCGCCCACAAGGAGTTCTTTCCCTGCCCGCATCCCCACCCGTGAATTTTAGGGACGTCGCAATCCGCCCTTTTTAGTAACTTTTATGCGGGTAACCGTCGGGTACCTGCGGGTACACAACCCATTGCAGGACTCTACGTAAAGTGTTTGTTGTCCAGTTCAACACATGCACTTAGTTTAACTACATTGTTGCTGATTGTTCCTTGTGTTAGCTTTTTTGGGCCAAGATCAGTGATGCCAGTAACACGTTACTGGCCTCGGACCACTTTTTTCAGTAATGAGTAATCTAACGTGTTACTATTTCCAAACCAGTAAGCAGATTAAAGTTACTCACACTGTGCGTTGCTATTATTATTATTCTTTTTTACCGGATTGGCGTTGAGAGCTGTCTGTCTGTCTGTCTGTCTGTCTGTCTGTCTGTCTGTCTGTCTGTCTGTCTGTCTGTCTGTCTGTCTGTCTGTCTGTCTGTCTGTCTGTCTGTCTGTCTGTCTGTCTGTCTGTCTGTCTGTCTGTGGGCAAAAATGTAGTATTGGCAAAACCGGTTGTAATTTTTTATTTTGAGGCGGCAGGGGGTGTTGTCGCAGCTAAATGTAACTAATAAAGTAACTTGTACTCTGACTTAGTTACTTTTAAAATCAATTAATCAGTAATTGGATTACTTTTTGAAGGTAACTGTGGCAACACTGGCCAAGATACAGATATATCTTTGTTTCTCAGACTGACCTCCACACTTGTCCATCTGCAGGCTATGCCAACGAGGTGGGCGAGGCTTTCCGGGCCCTGGTGCCGGTCAGCATGGTAATGGCCACCTATGGTGTGGCCACCATCTATGTCACCGCTGACGCTGTGGACAAAGGGAAGAAGGCGGCGGCGGTGAGTGTTCACACACGAGTGCTTGAATAGAGGACAGTGTTTCCCCTACCGTTGTTCAGGCCTGGCGGCCGCCAGGCCAACGAGCGCCCCCGCCAGGCCAACATCCGGCCAAAAAAAAATGAAAAAGAGAAAAAAGAACAAAAAAATAAAACTGCTGTGTCGTGCTTGCGCAGATGATGCCCCATCATAACGGACAATCTGACAGCATTAAGTTATATCATCATTAGCATGGCACCACCAAAAAAACTTAAAAGGGATGAAGGACAAAAAGGAAACATAAAATAAATAAATAAAGTAAATAAAATTAGTCTATTGTAAATAAAATTAGTTTATTGTTAACGTGTTTATTGAATCATTATCAACTTGTGATGGCTAAGCAAGTGTTTTATATGGAAATAACCAACAAATACTCCGTGAAAAATGTATAACAAATCACACTATCAGCTCTTACCACCAGGCCTAAAAAAAATTCTAGGGGAAACACTGGAGGAGGATTCACTTATACTCCTCTCCTGCAGCAGAGGGAAGGACAGTGAAGGTTTGTGTGACTGTCTGACTCCCCGGTAGGCTGACTATGCAGCCTACCTGTCGTCGTCTTGAACCAGGTGCTTGACCCACTTGTATCTGAATTCACTGTAAGCCGCTTTGAAGCGTTGGCCAAATAACAGTAATAAACAGCGAATGGAGTCCAAGACAAACAGGGATAAGGGATCAACAGTAAGGGTCCAAAGGCCAGGAACTGGTGAACAGTATCTGGGGATCAATCTTTGGACAGTAAAATGTTTAAATTACTGTTCTGATCCGGGCAGTGCTAAACCATTTTAGTATCTCAATCCTCCTGTGATGGTTATTTGGCACAGGCAGAACTGGTGAACTTCAACTTTTGTTGCGTAATATTTTTTTAACAAATGATAAAGAAATCGATCTATGAACGCAATATGAACAGTAGTTGCAGCCTGTGCCTTTCTGTATGTTTCATTATTTGTCTTGGGTATATACTGAATCCAACCGTTTTGGTACTGAATGTGTTGAGGTGTGGTTGTTCTTCCCCATAGGCCCATGGAGACGGCCCTGGGAGGACAGCCAAGGTGGCTGCTGCTGTGGTCGACACCTTTGTGTGGCAAGCCCTGGCGTCTGTGGCCATCCCTGGTTTCACCATAAACCGTGTGTGTGCCGGGTCGCTCTACCTGCTGGGCCGCACCACCAAGTGGCCCCTGCCCGCCCGCAAGTGGACCACCACGGCCATCGGCCTGTCCACCATCCCCTTCATCATCACGCCCATAGACAGGTGAGGGGGTAAAGACTCGCTGGTACCTACAGTAAACCCTGTCCACCATCCCCGTCATCATCACCCCTTTAGACAGGTGAGGACCAGTAGGATGGTTAGGGGGTTAAGACTCGCTGGTACCGACATGTTAAGTAAACCCCCTTTTTAGCAGGAGATGTTCCGTCTACCAGTTAAAAGAAATGCATCTGAACAGTCTGCAAGGTTCTAGAAATAACAGCCCCATTGTGTCCGTCCAGTAGGAGCAGGAGGAGGGGTGTGGTTGGACAATGTTGTTGAAATGCTTTGACATGTTCATGCATGTATGCGTAGCGTTAGCAGTAGGCTGTATCATGTGTCTCTGACCAGACCGCTGAACACGGTGAATACATGTCTTCTCATGTCCTGCAGATCTGTAGACTTGCTGCTGGACGCCAGCCTTCGGAAGATCTACGGGGGAGGAGAGAAGCAGGACTGAGGGGGAGACCCAAGAGGGGGAGAACATCTGCTGTGGAGGCCTGACACCTCATCCGGCTCATGGTCCTTTGTGAACTGTGCAATACAGTGCTGGTTCTTCCAGGAGTACAATGGTTTTTATCAACAAATACATCTTTATTAATGCAGCCACACAATATACAGATTAATACATTATTCTTGTTGACCATGCCCTATTGATCATTAATAAAGATTTTTAGATGCTTTATAAGAGACTTCCCAAACTATATAAGAAGAAATGATAAAAACAAAGCAAACTATATTTATTTCCTTAAACTTTAGCAATATTTCACCAGTACATCTAATCAGTCATTTGTTTAAAATTAAATCTAAAAATTAGATTGTAAATATGTACGTATAAGGATTACTCGGCTGAAAGAAGGGATGTAGTGGATATGAGCCATGTTCACAAAGGTGGAACTCATGTTACACACTACTCTGGTGGTTTATGAGCCATACTCTCTGCTGCTATTGTGACAGCATGGTGTCCACCATGTTACGCTCTTACTGTAATATTTCTACTTCTTTCACTACTGTTTCACACTCTGGTTACTGCTATTCCACACAATGTGTTGACTTGTGAAGCCATTTCATGAAGCACAATAGATATTTTTTTTACCCATAGCAAAGTGTATAGTCGATTGATTTATCGTATGCCTTGACATTAAGGTGTACTTTATTTGAATGTTTTTGTCATCTTGTCATGATAGATGTTAATTACTTTAAATGTAGGAAATATGTGGATGATGACCTTATTGTTAGTGACCTCACATATGTGCGATGAGCTCACAGATCTACACTGGGCTTTCAATGATATGGTTTACTCAGGCGTAATACATGTATCTTTCAAGGTATTTTGTATTGATTATTAGGACTTAATAATTGGTCAACGGTTTGGAGAATAATTGTGGCACTCGGTCAGGAGTCCTAGATTAAGTCCATAAAAACTCTTCTAATGTCCAAATACTTGTTGCTGTATAAATGAGAAGGATGGCAAAGACAAATATACTAACAAATATATATTTTATTACTGTTGGGTGGCTGGCAAGTGTATACTGTAGCTATGCAAGGGAAACATGGGTGGGACCTGTACACTGGGCATTCAACTATAAGGGAATTCTTCAAGTAGACTTTTTAACCATCTCTTTTCTTTTAATGTTTTGTTCTGTTGCACTTTGTCAAAGCTTTAGGTTTACTTTTAAGTGACACCCCAATAAATCAGAATGAAAACCTATTGATATATTTTCATATTTTAGTTTGATATGATTGCATGTTTTTTTGTAGGGGTCGTTTTTCTAGATTGTAGACAAGATAATTGTAAACACAATGAAGATTAAAATACTTCACAAAAGAAATGAAAATAAATAAATAAAATTTGGTTTTTAAATGTTATGCTTTGGCAGCTGAAATCGGACTCTTGCGGCATAAATTATGGCATGATAACATGTATTTGTTTTGATCCCTAATGCATTTTTGATTACATTTGTAAAACTAGCCTGCAAGAAAAAACGTGTCACTTAGGCTACTTTTTTACTATGTCAGTTCAATCAAAGCTGAATCGATTGCCACCACGTCTGATACAAACGATCAACCAGAGCATCGTTTAACCACTCAACAGAAAGACCATTCCCGCGCTCTTACACAATTTTATGATGACATTAAAATGTCTGCAAGTTAATAAAAGCAAATCCCATCTTGACAAATTTTGAGGGGCTGCGTAGCGGCCAATGGCATACCTGCGCAGAGTGGGGCATCCAAAGTGACCAATACCAATAAATTACTCTGATTGAGTATGCACGTGGTTGCTGTCACCAATTATTCTAATCAAGCACTTTTTTTTTGTACGTGTAGAGCTTCACCAGAGCTTTTAGCAATGGCTCGTTTTTTCCACGTTTTGGTCGCATTATATGTAGGCCTAGCTGTAGTCCAATCAGGTAAGATTAAAAATATCCTATGTTTCACTACTTTTTGTATTGTAAGAATAAATCCTCCGGGAGTTGAATGATATTCCGGGAGTTGAATGATATAGTGAAATATATTACCCTCGTTTTCACAACTAGATTTAAAGAGTACTTCACACACAGACGGGTTGCCCTACCACTACCGTGGACAATGGATTCTCCCGAACGACGGTCATCCATACTGGAAACAATCAGAAGAAGACTCGCTTGAGGCACGGACCGCCTGGCCCGCTGTGACGCAGACCGCTGCTCTCGTGGTCACCGAGCAGGAGGCTCCACAGCTGCAGACCAAGCAGGAGCCGCACGACCTGAAGGAGCAGGGTGAGCAGAAGGCTGCAGTTCCCAATCATTGTTGGGAGCATAATATTGGTGGATATTTTATTTTATGAATCTTGCACCAAATATTTTTCAAAGTTATTAGACCTACTAATCTATTTTCTTATAGCCTAACTTGATTTTGCCTAACCTTCTGTTTTGCACTGTGTTTAACCATTATGCTGCCCATTAGACCCTTAATGGTGGATGTAGGATGGAGTAACTCCTATTTTGGGGTTGGAGCTCTCCCTGGGACCTCTAAGAGGGCAAATGCATGTCTGGTGTAGGCTAGCTGTTCTACACTCTAACTGTTAAGGGCTTTCAAACTAAATTGACGTAACATGACTTTTGACTATTTGATTCCTATTAGATGATGTTGGAGGCTCTACCTGGTGGAAGGGTTTAGTGTTGGCAGCCGTGCTGTTGGTGTCTGCTATGGCCACTCTCAGCGTGGTCTATTACCTGTGTGTCTGGAGAGGCGGGCGGATCTACTACCAGCCCCAGCACGACCTTTCCTCTAGGATGTGAACAATATGAACTCCTGTAAATACGCTTCTTTTTGGAGCAATAAAATTACTTTGAAAATGGTAAATAGGAGATTCACTCATTCATATTACAAACGTGTTGCCTTAATTTAATATCTGCTTTAGTTTTGAGATATCCTGCTTGCTCTAAGTCATTCTAACTAACCATGCAGTTCACTCTACACACTGCTTTGTTGGTGAAGATTATTTCTAGATTCATCAAATGGCGTTTGCGATTGGTGCAAAATCATATCAAAATATAAATGCTTCTTTGCTGACCTTTACAGGTGGTCGTTGCGGCGGACTCATGGCATGTTTTAGAATTTCGGTAGTTTATTTGGCAGTCGATTTTGTAGGCGAGCCTTGTTCAGCTGTCACTGCACTGGCCACGTCTCTAGATGGGTCCCCCTGGTGCCCCCCCATACTGTTGCTAACAAAACACGAACCCTCACCGTACCCCATTCAACAGAGCAGAACCCCCCCACGCACTGACCACAAAGGGAACAACATCCAACATTAACCTTGTGTTTGCTTTACGTTTTTGATTTGTACAGATATTTAACATTAAAACATTTTTTTGTTCTATAGGCTACTTTGCAAGTGTGTGAGTTATTTAAGGATATGTTTTAAAGTGAGCGGTACGGCTGTCGTGTTTTGTTTTTTTCTTAAGACTTTACAATATTTTCAATTGTGTAGGCTATACTTTAATCTACTTAGGGTTTATACCCGATTTAACATTGATTGGACTGTGTATACTGTCATATATTTAGGGTGTATACACTATTCAATAGCCTATTAGGTGGACCATTTATATGTGATATGGAAAACTTCGTTAGTTATGACGAGTTTTGAAAATGATGAATCAGTTGTTGGCGTATTTGAGCCGTCTGCTGGTGTGGTTGTGTACTGCAGACCTGCATTCGCCTTGTGTGATGCTGTTGCTGGTCAGAAGAACAAGTTGAGGTGACATTTGGTAAGTTCGCATTGTAAAAAGCTCCCGAGGATTTCTAAGTTTTAAGACCGAGAATGTATGTTTATTTGAACATCAGCATATTAGATGATTGCATGTTTCATCATTTATGTTTTTATAGTTTGTCCCTTGGTAGGGAGTTTGTTCATATTTTTTAGTTCGACAACATGTTACTGGTAAGCTATGTTGACTGTTCGCTGGCAATGAAAGTGTTTTGTTTTACTCGTGCAGATCCTGCTGTGCAAATTACAAATACACCATTGAAGGACACCAATGTGTTTGTCCTGTCTTTCAGTCCTTTAGACCTGGGCCCCGTTTCCCGAAAGCATCGTTAGCTTAAGTGGATCATGAAGTGCGTCGTACAGTTTTCACACCGTTTCCCGAAAGCATCGTTGGTTTGCTTGTAGCTAACGAGGACTCCAGGTGTACTCGTAGGATGCTAAGAGCATCGTTAGCCTACTATAGCCTCAATGGCGTCACCAGCGGACATTCCGTGTATTGGATGCGTTTTATTAAAACACATCCAATACCACGGAATGCCCAGCTGGCGCAATTTCGCAACCAAAAACAGTGGTTACGCCGATATATTACTCATAGACTACTGTTAGATTTAAACAGCAAATATGGAGATATGTTAGAAGTGAACAACATAATTTATTGCAGCAATTTAAGATTTCAAAAATACATGCGCAACCAAAATGTAGGCTACCAATCAAACGCCACGTCACAAGGCATATAATAAAATCAAATGATTCCATTGCTCTTGTGTGGGAGGTCGGTTTCGAGCTGCACTTGCTGTCTCCCTCTGACTTTAATTCAACCATCCTGGTTAAAATGTCCTCATATTGATCAATGACGGAAGACCTAGGCTACTGTACATGCATCATGCTGAGACCAGCGGGTGTCGGAGAATTTCTGCAGGCGTTTTTTGTTGCGATTGTTTGCATTAAGCACCATAGGTGCTTCGGTGAGGCTGTGATGAAGTTCACTAATTATTGGACCCTGTCTAGACAGTAACGAATCCCTGACCATAGTTAATCGCGTCTACACTCAGACGTGAACTCATTATTGCATGCGAGTGTCTTCATTCATAAAAAAATTAAAACATTCAGAGTATGCAATAATACAAATTATTCTAAAGAGGTCAGAGACTTCGTGCGCAGCTCCGCCTTCCCCAGTGAACCGTGCCTTGACGAACGGGGGGTTTGACCCCCTCGGTTTTTCACAGGAAACTTGATAAGGAGGTGAAATCGCCGGGTGTGCCAAGCTGCGACCGAACCGGCTTGGCAGTGTAAAAAGACCTATAGCCTACTTCATCCTGCCCAACAATATGGGCAGGATCTAGACCAAGCTCTCAGCAATAGCCGTGTGTCAATGCCTAGCCTCTGCGTTTGAATGATAATGAATCAATGGGCCGTTGCATTTTTAATGTCTACAAAATATTCTAGGCTGGAGAGTGCGCGCCAATCAATGAAATCTCATGCGGAATCAGATAAAGTCGGCTCTCTTTGCTGCGCAAAGTATGTTTCAGAAATCAACACAAATGTAAATGTAGTTGTCACACAAGCTATTTTGGATTTTTGTAGTATGGAATTATTTCAGGGGAGGAAATGCCCTGAAAAAATGTATGCACAGTGCGTTCAGGATTAGGACGGATATAGCATATGTCGGCCTAGGCCTAATCAATTGGGTTTTAATATCTTTAGCATTCATATTATTGTAGTCTATTCTTTTCGTAGGCTACTCTGCTGTTGGCCTTAATGGGGAGATATTTTAACCCCATTTTCCTGCAACATTCCTGCGTCTCCTCCCCCCCCCTATGTAGCCCGTTTTAGCACCGTAGTGTCAGTGAACTGTTACAATCCTACGAACGTCGTGAGTCCAGAGAATGCGCGTTCATGTTAAGAGGAGTTTCGGGAAACGCTCCAAAGAAATTCACGATGGTTGGCAAAATCCATCGGGAGAATGAGCGTACGAGCGAAGATCCATCGTTATCGGGAAATGAGGACCTGATCACAACCGTTCCATTGAGGCTGTGAACCCGTCGATTTCCTTGATCAGCCTGATTCCGATCGCTGTGGGTGCTGCGTTGAAGTGAAGATCATGAGTGGGTAGAGTCTTTGTAAATGCTTAAAGGGGACATATTATACCACCAGGTGTGAGTGTGATTAGCCTTACAAGCCGTTTCGAAAATCTGCACCATATGACATCACTAGTGGGCGTGTCCACCTAGATCTGTGCTGGATAGATCAGTCTACCAGCCTACCCAGTGGACTGAAGTAAACGTTGCTCATCTATCCAGCACAGATCTAGGTGGACACGCGTTACAGCGTGATTTGTAAGTGGAACCCGGCGCATTGGGAAGCGGGTTGCCCCAGTACAACTAACTACGGGGTTGGAGGAGTGCCCAAAACAATATGGCGACCCCGAATACTGGCTAGCTGTTCCAGCCCCCTATCCCAACTGGGTAAGCAACAACCAGCTTTCTGTCAGGGGTCAGCTGCGAGAGTACAGCACCAGTGTTGCTAGCGTCCGTGTCAAGGAGAAATGGCAACTGTTTGGTGCAACCAACACTGGATCCTTACATAAGGCCTGTTTCAGCTCATGGAAGGCTGCATTCTGTTGTGCTGCCCATTTGAATGGTGTGTCTGCGCATTAAGACGAACATGGGGGCAGCTACAGCAGAGAACCCAGTCACAAAGCGCCTGTAATAGGACGCGAGTCCTATCTAATCTTGTGGCCCAAGAAGACCACTTGCCGTAGGAAGCTGCACTTCCCTAGGTGAAGCTTCAGGCCTGCACGCTTGATCTGCTCCATTACCTCCATCAGCAGTGGCGGCGCCAGAAATAATTTGTTGCAGTTGCTTAACAGTTGCTGTATGAATTCAAGAGGTTGCTGGTCAAAAAAAACAACCTTGATCAAAACACCTGAATTTGGCAGAGGCACGGCCGGGAAGACATTTTCGGCACGGGTTGGGGTGGTTGCGGTCCCGTACGAGGCAAGTTTACAGTACAGTAGCAACACAGACTAATCGCACCACCGTGATTGAGTGTGATCGTATCATTTGACAGTTCAACGTGCGCTATCTTTCTCCCTCTCCCTCACACACGCACAGACATAAAGACGCAAAGACATAGAACAATATAGTTCTCTCAATCAACAGCCCGTCAGCAGTCCCCCAACTACAAGGTTAGCTGTCCTGTCAATAGTGGTGAATTGCACATCTCAGACCCACCGTGCCACGGTAATTCCAAAGCATTCACATTAGTTGCGCGATACGTCTCAAATGTAGGCCTATGTGGAACATTAATACAATAGTTGCTATTATTGTTGATACTATTATACTTCATAATACTTCTATTAAGGGCGGATCATACCAGGCTACGATAAACCCATCCTTTGGCATGAGCCAAACCTAGAATCTAGTTCTACTTCAAAACAAAATCACATGGGCCCCAAGTCAATATGCTGCGACGGGCAAACTTAATAACCAA
>OOFH01105083.1:5701-17538 GCA_900323355.1 Merlangius merlangus
TACAAGGTCGGCCATTTTAGCGTTCATACTCAACGCTGTGTACTATGTGTGCTAGCCCCATCAATAGGTATCACAAAGCTGGCTCGGTTCATAATCATGGGTTTCAATTTGAGCTGAAACAGGGGGTTCACTTACACCTTTTTATTTGAGCCTGGGATAACAAAAGCATGAACAGAGTTAATGGCAATCGAAGAGATTATCAGGTTAAGTAGATGATGATGATGTTGTGTTGACTTCTTTTATATTATTTAGTAATTCATGTCAAACTTGTTTTTAACAAAGATCTTTTTGGTTGGTTGGTTGTTAACACATTTGTAATATTTTAATATATACTGTTAGGGTTACCGCGCCTATCATACCGCGCCTATCATTTATTATATCATACTGTTGAGTTGCATATCATACTGTTGAGTTGCATTATATCATTTAAAAATGCTTATTGGCATAATATTCATTAGTCTATTATTTTATAATTACAAATAAATAACTGACGATAAATAACTTTGCCCTAAACCATCAAATCTATTATTGGACTATTCACATGCGAATAATTTGTTATACTACTTCAATCTTTCATTGTTATAAAACATTTTCTGATAACTTTAGTAGGTGTAATTGAGTGTCTCAAATGTGTACATTTTATATATATATATATAAAAACAAAGTTACATTGGAAGAACAACAAGCCATGTATTTGAAACCCTTCCAAGAACGGCTTCTGACTGCCTACCTGGCTGTTGGAGAGCGCCTGCTGGTGGTACGGGGAGAAACGGTTCTTCCCGGGGTCCTCAGAAGTGGGGCTGAGCGGCTTGGGGTCGGACATGGAGCGCTGCACACTCTTGATGGGTCGGGGCAGGCTCTGGTGCCGCTGCGGCGACTCGGCGGTGAAGGCCTTCTGCTGGGGCGTGACATGGGCCTTGTTGAGCTTCTCCTGCGAGGCGAATGTGGTCTCCAACATACGATGTGGGGACAGCGGGGACACGGGGGAGTACAACACCTGGGGAGACTTGGGAGGCTGGCGAGACTCGTGCTGCTGCTGATAGCCAATCTCCAGAGGATCCGGCTTCCTCCTCTCAAACTTGGCCACACCCTGGAGGCGTGGAGATGCCGGCTCAGACGGGTTGGCGCCCACCATATGGAGGCTGGTGGAGTAGGGACTGACGGTGGTCGGCACGCTAAGCTGAGGGGCGACCACACCCTGGGACTGGGCCTCGGGTTCCGTTTGACAGGCGAGACTCTCTCCTTTCTGGGTCCTTTCAGGGGAGGCGATGTAATGCAACAGGTCAACCTTTGAGGTCTCTGCCATTGTGATGTGAATCGCAGGAGAGACCCTTCCAAGCTGTTCTGGCTCTGTCTGGCAGGAGGAATCGAAGGTGGTTTGGATAGCGATGCTCGAGGAAGACACTTTGGCTTCTGATTTCTCAACGTTTGCATCAGAGTGCTTAGATACGCGGGACCTTCTGCGCCTCACGGGCTGCTGGTCCCATTCTCCCTGGTCCTCTTCATCAGTCTGCACACTGCAGTCTGCAATCCGCCGAGTTCTTCTGCGCCTGTTCAAGAATCTGTCCTCTCCGTCTTCATCATCGGTTTGCACACAGCTGTCTGCAATCCTCTTCTCCTCTTCAGAGCCGTCTCTCAGTCTTGGCATTGAATTCTGTTTCTTCATGACCCTGGAGCTAGCAGGGTCCTCGGTGTTTCTCAGTGATACCTCTGAGGAAGAACTATGAATAGGCCTGCCTGCCATTACTGCTTGCACAACCTGTCCGTCCTGCCAGAACTGAACACTCTGGCCATCCTGCTGGATCACTCGACCACTCTGGTCACAAATAATGAACCCTTGGGGTGGTCCTCCTCCAACCACCACCCCTTGCATTGCCCCCTGTGCAGAGGTTGCTGCAGCCGCTGCAGCTGCAGCGCCGGCAGCTGCCTCTGCTGCCGCTGATGCTGCTGCGGCCTCAACCGCTGCCGTCTTCTGCCTCTTCTGGTCCTCCAACTGCTGCTGCAGCTGCTGCTGCAAAGTCTGAATCTGGTCAAGCTGCATTCTCTGTTGGGCGAGCTGCTCCCTTTGCATGATGAGCTGGGTCTCTCGCTCGGCCTGCTGTTGCTGAAGGACTTGGTGTTTGATTGTCTGTAGTTCCTGGATCTCCCGCTGGACCAGCATTTGTTCTTTCTCTCTGTGTCGCTGGAGCTCCATTCGGTCTCTTTCAAGCTCCTCATGTAGGCGCAGTTGCCGCACCTTCTCTAGCTCCACATGTTCCCGCTCTAACTGCAGCATGTGCTCTTGTTGTTGACTTAATCGCTCCTCTTCCTTGTCTTTGCGTGCGTCCATCGGTGGAGAAAGCATTGAGGAGGTTGCTTCTGAAGCAGTAACTGGTGCAGTCACTAGGATTTGGGCTTGGGGTTGCACTAGTGCCTGAGGTTGGGGGTGTGTTACAATATGACTTGGTGATTGGGTTTGAGTCAGGGATAATGCTTGTGTTTGAGGCGGCATCTGAAGACTTTGCAATTGTTCCTGCATTTGGTTTTGCTCATTAGGTAATTGAGCTTGAGAGAGTGACGCAACATTCTGGATTGGGATTTGAACTTGCTGGTTTATTTGCTGAAATGCTATCATGTTAGTCTGAATACCTGGTGCAGACAAATTTTTTGCCCCTAAATGAGCAACAGTTTGGGTTGGGGGTAATGTTGAGCTGATGGTTGGGGGCTTCCCTAAGTAGACTGGAGTTTCCTGGTCAGAAGTGGTATTGGAAGTAGGGAGACCTGGGCCAGGGATTGAAGTAGGATACTGATTTGAAGTAGGATAACAGTAGGGTCCCTGTGTAGACAGAGGCATTCTAGGAGTCACTTGAGGCAGCCTGGTCAGACTAGCTAGTGGAACTGGAGTCACACCTGTAGGGTAAGGTCTGTATGCACCTCTTGGCATGGGACGCAGGACAGAGGAAGGCTGGGTGGTTATTGGTAAGGTAGAAGCTATCGGTGTGTTTATGGTTGAATATGTCATTCCGTCTGTTCCTCTCATAGCTGCAGGGTACAAAGCCCGAATACTTGCTTGCCTAGCATTAATAAGGTTGGTTAATGATTGGCCATGTGCAGTTGGTCTTCCATCTGGACCATAGAGAAGGTTGGCTCTGATTGATGCTAAGCTTTGACTTAGATTGAGTCTACCCACAGGCCCACCTCTGCCTCCATACTGCATTAGCTCAGGATTTGCAAAGCGACTTCCATATTGGTCCATTGAGTTGAGAGCTGCACACATGCGACTGATTTCTCGAGCAGTAGTTGCACTGTATTGTGCTAGATTTGCATCGGTTACCCCTGGCCCATAGCCATAATCTGAATTGATATTTGACATGGAGCCATAACGACGCAGAGGTAATGGAGACCCACCCACGTCTGCTTGGCGCAAATCTGTGTAGGATCCATACTGGGCACCCATGCCTTGGTAGCCGTCATAAGACTGATTCACGGTGCTCAGATCAACTGCACCCTGGTGATTCCTCTGATACTGTTGAGGGCCAACGTCTGTCATAGATGGCAGCATGTTGTCAGACATGGATGGCTGTGAGCCTCCCGGGGGTTGTGGTTGATAGAGTTTACGTTCCTCTGCTAAACCCTGCGCAGCTGGGGCTTGCTGTTGTTGCTGCTGGCTGGTGTTATAGTGCGGGGCAGGAGGAGGGCGGGCAACTTGAGATGGATCAGAGGCAGGGTTTTCATCTGGCGTCGCCGCCGTCTGTCTCTGAGTGAGAGAACCCGTGCAGCTACTAGCAAAAGGCATTTTGTAAACCACATCACAGCAAGCCGCCTGGCTCTCTGGTTTGAACTGTCCTGTCAGGTCGAGGACCTGCGGAGGAGGTGCCGGCTCTTCTTTCTTTACCAGCTGAGATATTGTGCCCCCTTGCGATGTGTTACTCTCATCCAGCTGAACCATCATAACATGGGGCTTTCCGGTAGACAAGTTCATTACAGTGGGCTTATTTTTCAACTCTAATGCAACACCACTATACATATCGTGTGACTGGTTAGAAGCAGGGGCCCCAGTTGCAGGCTGAGGCGGTAGAGGGGCTACTCTAGGAATGGCACTTACACTCACCACAGGCTGGGCGCTACTCGTCTGGCTAACTACAATATCTTTCTTCAGCAGCATTGGTTGAACCTGATTCGCTAAATTGTAACGTGCAAATGAGGATTGTTGCTGATGCTGCTGGAGCTGCTGCTCCAGAAGTTGCTGCTGATGCAGAAGCTTCTGCTGCTGTAGCTGCAGCTGCTGCTGCTGGATGCCAAGGTCCTCCAGGCAGGCATCGATCTTTGGAATAGACGGATCGGTGAGCTTCATCTGTGCTAAACACATGGCTGATCCAACACCCTGCCCCAGATCCACACGGTTCAGCAGAGGATCTCCATACACCACCTGCTGCTTCGGCTGGGTCATAAACATAGAGCCTGCCATCGTGACGCTCACAGTGGTCGGAGTTGAAACCGCTACATGTGGTTGTTCTTGGGAATTCAGATTCATGACAAGTGATTGCACTGCTGTGTGTCGGATGGATGGCTGCTCTGCGCCTATGGAGTATCGTCTGGTGTCAGAGGCCAGGGACGTTAGATCCATCCCCTGGTCCGTCATTATAATTGGTGCAGGTCTCATCGGGGCACTCAGGTCGACTACGCTTCCTCTTGGATGCACTTGGCCTTGACCTCCAACCATTGATGAGCCTGTATTATGAGATATATTCTCCATTGACATTGATCCCCGGCTATAGCTGGATGCATTGTTCGCTGTACTACCATTAACATTTTGGGAAGAATGTCTGGGGGATTGTTGTGGGGAAGTGGGAGAAGTAGTCGAGGGCGGTTGAGAGCGATACATAGGCTTACCGCTAACATCTGTTGGTGATGACAGGGGCGATGTTGACGAGTTAACAGTAATGGGCTTGGGAGCATTTGCTGTTTCAGAGCCCAACGTTATCACCATTACTGGGGTTTCTTGGGAGGACTGTTGTCGTAAAAGTCGGGGCGGACTGGATTTTTGGGGAGACTGGTTTCCACGGGGTGCGGCTGGAGCTGTAGAACCAGCGGGCAGAGAGGGGAGCTGTCGACCAGAGGACCGCAGTGATGGTGAATTAGTAGGACTGTGTGAAGGCGAAGTTGCGGGAGAAACTGGCGGACTTGGACCTTTGAAATATGAAAAGACCTTGGAGGAGAGGGACGCTCCAGTTTCAGAGGATGCGGCCTGTGTTGGCCCCTGAGGACCTGCGCTGTGAATGGCAGAATTACTGCCTGCCTGGCGAGCAGTTTGGGCGCTCTGTTGGCCTTGGCCTTTCCCGACCACCCCTCCAATTTTGGCAGTCTGAGACATCATTCGGTTTTGGGTTTCTTTTGACAAATGCTGCGCTCCCTGTATTCCTTTGATTCTCGGATCATTCCCAGTCGATGAGATGGACAAAGGTGAATTTAACTGGGTGGGGCTTGAGCCTGGAGTTAATTCAGCTGAATTATCTAAATGCTGTTTATTTACAGGCTGATTGGTACTGTGTACAGGTTGGCCTTGCTTCTGCATCATCTGTGCTTTCCTCATCATCTCCTCGTAGACCTCTTCTGCGCTTTTCAATGTTTTGTCAGGGGGTGATGTTCCAGATGATTTTTCAGTAGGAGAGTAGAGCGATGTAAACGTTGGAAGGTTGTATTCACTTCCTGATTTGTACAATTTTCCACCAATCATCTCGAATCCTTCTGCCTCTGAGTCCACGGATGGGGAGTATTCGGAACAGGAGGATCTGTGAAGCTCCTCCATCTCGGCCGCCTGCCTTAGCTCTTCTGTTGGCGATGCGTCCTCGATTGGAGAGAGGTTGCTGGGGGGAGTTTTAGATCTTTCTCTACGTCTTTGTGCCCGTAGCTCCTCTTTGTCCCTCTTGGTCTTCCTGGCGGTACTACGGATCCTCTGCTGCTCCAGATCCCTCATTTCCTCCTGCTCTCTGAGCAGCTCTTCCTCCTCTCTCAGCTCGTCCTCCTCTGAAGAGTCCTCGATGGTCGGCAGGAGCGGCCCATGGGACCGGTGGCGGGCCTTCCTCTGCTGCTTGGCCTCTTCTAGTTTTGCCCGGCGACTAGGGCTGCTGTCACTGTCGTCCTCCATGGAGGACACAGACGTGGGTGACGTTCCAGACGTGTAGCTTGGGGTGGTAGCAGGTAGGGTGGAGGAGTACTCTCCCCTGGATCGCTCCTCCGGGGATCCCGTCAGGCTCTCCATCTCCAGCTCTGGTTCTCGTAGGTCCTGCTCAGGGTAGCTGTTTGTGTTGTTCAGCTCGATAGTTTTGAACCGCCTGAGGCCTCCTTGAGAGGAGAGCATGCCCTCGGCGTCCTCCCCATCTGGTCCTTTTGTGTCATCCTCAAAACTGTTGGATTGTTGAGTGAGCCGCCGCCTCTCTTTTCCTGATTCCCCACCACTTTTATGGGCCGTTTTGGTTTTCTGGTTTCCATATTCATCTATTTCTTCCTCATCAGCACTCATCTCCATGATCTGCCTTCTCATGATATCTTCATCCGTCATTTCTTTATGTGTCTTCTTCTGCCTGACAGGTAATGGCGAGAGGCCGCTCTCGCTGCTGTCTTCCACATAGTCATGTCGTAGTTTACAGCTTAGTTCATCTTCTGACTCTTCTCGCGCCGCTTCTTCGTCAGAGTTGTACTCCGGCTCATGCCCGACGGACAGTGAATGTGGCCTCTGCTTCTTGTCTGCAGTCTTGGCCTCTAGAAGAGGCCTCATGGAGCTCTCTAGCTTGTTGATCTCGGGGTGCCTCGAGGTGCCCTTTTCATTGAGCTTCATTCCCTCCTCCCAGATTTGGCCTACGATCTCCCCCTGGGAGCTGGATATCCCATCAGAGGAATAGCCAGTGTCACTCAAGCTCTGTGTGCTCGACTTGTTGGAGTCCTATGGGGAAACAAGAGAACATGGTTCAGTGAAAGCAGTATTATTTGGTTATTATGCCATAAAACAATTCCTGATATGGTTTCTTACAAAGCTATTGTTTAGCAAGGACTAGTAGGATTGAATAGCCCTAACCACCAAGCTCATAAAGATACATATAGAGCTAAATATTGTGATTTTCTAGTAATATTGGACAATATATTATAACAATACTGTGGAATGTGTGTGGTTGATCAACCACACACACTCCACAAATACTTATGTAAACATTTCATAGCAAAAAAACAACAACTTTTAATACAATTTAAAAAAGGTAAAATCAACCCCAAATCGGGTTACTTTCAAATCAGATTATCGATTAAGTAACGTGTAATTTATAAATGTACATATATGTTTGGTCTGGTGGATAATTTAGACTTCAATTGTAATATGTTTTCTGGTGTTTGGGTTGAATTTTCCTTTCAAATAATGCACACACAAATGACTGAATAAATTGACATACAGGGTGAATATGACAGACAGATAAACAGAAGGACATCTACGGACAAATGTTTTTCGGTTACATGCTTGTTTTTCATTTTTGATGCATTCTCCAGTGTATTCTTCGAAACCGATGAAGAATAATGAGAATTCATGGCCATGCTCAAAATGTCTCAAATGATTCCATCACGGATAATCAGACACAAAATAAATGGTTAAAAAGGAACATAATGCAAAGTGGATCAGGAAAATGGGATGATTATGTAGTCACGAGGTGATAAATCTTTGAAGAAATTTCAATGAATTAATGAATAGATGAATACATAAATGAGTCGACAACTAAAATACACAAAGAAAGAAACATGATGAAAACATGTGAATATATCATGAATTGTAATCATTAAAACAGACAGAAAAAAGAAAAAAAAAATTATAATGAAGTTGGATAAAAATAAGGAAACAAAAATATATTAATGGTATGCATGGATGAGAAGTGACGTAAAAAAAAAAAAACACATTATGATTCAAGGGTAACAGGTGAAGACGAAGAAGTTGCAGGTAGCTCACTTCATGGTGTCTTGACTTCTGAGAGGTTTCCGTTATCCTCTGATCTTTTGTGGAGCTGATCGCTACTGACACAGCTTTCTTGGATGAGGGCTTCACTTCGTCCTTCTGAGACTTAGCTGTGACTTTGGTCTTCTCCGGGCCTTGTTTCTTCTGGACATTACCTGTGGGTTTAGGTGGATTGGGACCTGCTTTTGCAGGGGCAGCGCCGGACTTGGTGGAACTGGGCCCTGCTTTGCCAGCAGTGGCTGAAGGCTTAGCTCCAGACAAATGTGGACCCTTATTTTGAGCAGATATCTGAGCCTTGGCCTGACTAGGCACTTTGCCCTGGCTAGGGCCCCTGCCTTGGTTAGCAGACACGGCAGAGCTTTTATTCTGTGCACTAGATGGGTTAGAGGTTCTCGTTTGAGGAGAGCTTACCATACTTGGTGATGAGGTTTGGGAAGGAACTTTACTCTGAGGAGAAGATTGGGTAGAAGATTTGGGTTGAAGGGCAGGTTGGACTACACCTTTGGTTTGAGAAGAGGGTTGGGGGGTAGGCCCTGCCTTTTTGACAGAGGAGATAGGGCCACTTACTTGGGCACCTGCTGGTTTCTGTTGCTGTTGAGGACCTGTGGGCCTATGCCCTGGAAGTTGATTGGGTGTTTTCTGATGAGGTGACTGTTGAGTGGCTGGAACTGCTGTCCGGGGTGATCCCGTTGGCTGTGGAGCAGGAGAAGGAATATCTCCCAAGCTTCCTGACAGAGCCCGCTGAGTCTGACAGTTCAAACAGAGCCATTCGTTCTTCTGTAAAAACAAGACAAAATCGTACAATTAGGAAGAGGGAATTTTAATTATACTTAAAGCTTCCGCTATTGGCCTTTTTTGTCCAAATGGATTAATTCATGCTATTCTAAACCCACTCATTGCATGCAATGATAGATTGAACTTGACCTTATTCTGTACAGCAAACAGAATTTAAAGCTGCTGTAGTTTAGATTTGAGAGTTGTAAAGAGAGAGAGCACAAAAGAGCAGAAGAGAGAACGATTTTGAGACTAAGGCCCAATCCCATTTCTACCCCTTACCCCTTCCCCTTACCCTGTCAAAACAAGGGGGAGGGGTAAGGGGAAGGGGTAAGGGGTAGAAATGGGATTGGGCCTAAACAACAAAAGGAACTGCCCCTCCCTGTCTGCGCCTTGCCTTTCTACCTTTTCCCGCCATTGAGAATGGTTGCATTTCATGCATACGTGAATGACAGGAAGATGGATTCCTGAAAAAACGATCAGGGAAGAGACGCCCTGATTGGTCTGAAATAAGTGTGGAACGGTCTAAAATCCAAATGGTTCATACAGAGGCAGGCACAGTCCACTCGAAACAGACATTCCCACAGCTCATTTAACTCATTAAAAGGTGATGGATAGCTTTGTCATTTCTAACTAATGACACACAAATAATAGCTCTTGAATCTTACCTACAGCATCTTTAAAGTATAACAGTATGACAGAAGCATTCGAATTTAAAGCAAGAAAAATATGTTTCTAGGGATGCAACGGTCATTGAAGGACAAGGTAACAGTAGAATGCGCCTGAGAAGGTTAATATTTTAAAAGCCTGTCAGAACCAAGCCTTTCATCCTCTCAAGAAGACTATATCATCTGTCAAAGGTAAGCGCTTTGAAAGAGCACAGTTGTGCTGCGAGAATACAAATAAACATATCGCTGGTAAAGATGGAGACCCATCTTCTACCAACTTGGAAAGGTCATGGAGTTTAGTTTACCCTTATATATCAGTTTGAGCAGGGTGAAACAACCACCTCTATAAACCTAGGGCAATATTCAAAATCCAATAGCCATTACAAAATAAATGTGTGTTGGATCAATAGGACAGCTCAATGACAAAATAATGTTTTTTTTAACAGTTTACGAAGGCTGAAAAGAGCGAAGAGGAAGTTGTGTTTTCAACCGACTGTTTTTTCTGGTACTTATTGTCTCAAGGGTCCATTATGAAATAACGAAATGACCTCATTAATACCTAAACCCTAACCCATATGTGTGAAAAATCAATACGTTTATTTTTGTACAAATTTCAAAAGGATAAATATGAAGAGGATACACATATAAACATAACAGAGGATATGATTAGGAATAATGTTAAGGGCAAGCCCTTAAAATAATAGAAATTGTGTGTCATTTATTTAAAAATGTTTGCAATCTTCTGTTAAATTATCTGCCCTCCAACTATATGCTCTCCATGAAATGTGGAAGATTAATGGTAACAAAATACTGTATATAATAATGTATATTTAGGCTTGTGTTATTCATCCAGTTTTTGTCTTTAATTTTCAACAAATTTAAATTGTTCAGGTTTGTTGAATATTTAAAAACACAAGCTAAAGTTATGGAGTAGTGAAAGCATATAAACCTTATCAGCTAGGTATTATAATATATAATTAGGGGTCCGAGCAGCAAAGCTGCTTGGTCCCCTATTGTTTCTGTAACGTGTTTTTTTTTCCCTCACATTCTGTAAAGGTCATACTGCAGCCTATACCGTAACTCGAAAACTCTTGAAATGTTCAGGTATGTTTACCAATAACCCCCACTACCCATAAACCCACATTTGTGGTACTGCACCCAAAGGTGGCGCTATTGTAAAAAAATATGAATTAGGCTATTAAATATGAACATATTTCTCTTCACCAGATTGACCTAGACTCAACATTCTTTCCGAATATTTATCTCTATAATCAGATCCATTTATAAAACCCTGTATAAAACTGTATACTTTTCCCACACTTTCAATTAAGGCTAAACATGATAAAAAGATTCACAGGCTACAAAAATAATCCAAAATTCACCAAAATCGACAAATAAAATCTTGAGACCAAGCCTCACAAAAATCATCGAAAATAATTTGTTTTATTTAGTTCCATTTGAGAAAATATTGACCAATAAAGTTGGAGCAGTTAGACGATTTTTCTCTTGTTTTTGTATAAAAAAACATACAACTATTATTAGGTGGATACCAATACCCCCCAATACCCATAAACCCAAATTGTGGTACTGCACCCAAAGGTGGCGCTACTTAAAAAAAATATGATCAAGCCTTATTTCTCCTAACTAGATTGACCTGGACTGAAAATTCTTTCATCATATTCATCTCTAAAATCAGATGCATCTTTTTTACCCTGGTCTTGAGCTCTAAAAATGTTTAATTTTCCCACAATTTCATTGAATAGCCAAACGTCCACAGTCTCAACCCATTTTGCTTATATGACCATTTTGTTATTGTGTAACTACCATACAGCTATCATTAGGTGGATACTATTAACAGTGCAAATTTTCAGATCTGTACTCTTTTAAGAAAGGCCTTAATTCTCTTGTGAAATGTGTGCTTGGAGTTTCCTTGATGTTGTGTGCTTATCAATCGACATTTTCACGGTCTGAATGAGGATTTATGCAGTTCAGGAATGTCAGTGGCTCAACGGGATAATGCTGTGTACTGGTGAACCTTAGGTTGAGAGATTGAATCCGGATTAGAGCATTATGAACAAGCTGAACATGATATTCTGTCATTGCCATTCATTTAAAACAGACAACATTGAGCACCTGAAGTTCATCAGGCAATCAACATTCCTGCTCATTAGTTTGCAAGAATCTTAAGGGGAACTTCTTCATTAACCATTTATCCTTCATAATTAACTGTCATATTTATATTTCTTCCATTAGTGTTCTTGACTACAAATGTTTCATATCCCCAGAATGTCAAAGATTTTCAGGTATATGCTTTGAAGAAAGCCCTTAATTCACTTGAGAAATGTGTGCTTTGAGTTTTCTGGATATTGTGTGCTTATCAATAGACATTTTGACCATGTGAATGAGGCTGCAGTTCAGGTTTA
>OOFH01105092.1:0-12644 GCA_900323355.1 Merlangius merlangus
GCGGAAAGTTGTAATTTAAAAAAAAATGTAAACAAAAAAGGAAAATGTACCCAGACCTGACAATGCTGATGCGCTTGTCGACACGACAAAAAGGTGTACATAGTATGTTAATGTTTTGACTGTTCAAATCCCCCTGTAGCATAACTGCCTGGTTTGCTGTTGGGAGATGTTGCAGATCTGATGAAAAACAACATGGATACTATAAATAAACAACAAAAAATCCAAAAAAATAAACTCTGTAAGAAGACAAACTCCTCTTTGTTTTATCACCCATGCTCCGCAGTGAGGTTTGGTCTGCCGTCAGACAGTTTCTGGTCATTCAACTGTAGGAGGACGCATTGTTATCATAAATGTATTATTAAGATCCTTGGCAACCATATGACCCATGCCAAATCAACACACACACACGCTGTGGTTGGTTTTAGAGTGAGACGTGGAATGGTTAGGGTGAAGTTTTACGGTGTTTTGGTTGATGTGAAAAAGCGGTGATACAACATTGTTCTGAAATTCATTGCCTTTCTTTTTTCTTTTGGTTTTTCTTTTTTTTGTTCTGGTAATTAATTCAATCCTTTCTTGAAGCTCTAGTTAATATGCTGTAACATTTAGCATGGCTTCTCACCAGAATAGTGTAGCCCAAGGGAAGACTTGTGACCATAACAACAAAAAGCTGTTGCTCTTAATCCACAGCTCCAGAGGGGACTCGCCCTCTAGGATTACTTTGTTTATTTTTTACTCATCTACCCCTTCTACATTGAGGGCGCTATTTTGAACCAATGTATGAATAAGTGGCTTTTTCAATTGCACATTATTATAAACCTCCAACTTCACATTCGGCAGTCAGTTTTTTGGTGGGATAGACGGACAATTCTGAGAAAAAAAATTAAACATGCAACAGAATTGCCACTGGTGTACACCTGGTGTACCATAGACTGTGGTTTGCTTCTGTCTCTCTTCAGTAGAGCCTATTTCCTAGACTTATTTGCCCATCAACTTCCATTCTCATGGAGCTGGCCAGACCAGGTGCCTTTGACTGCTGTCCAGGAGAGGTAACTGATCCTGAGCAGCGGTTTCTAGACATCTCTGCCTCCATCTCCAACGGGAATAGGTTCCACAGCAGGGTCGTTTAATAGAAGCTGGTTAGTCATGTTGCAACTTGAGCTAAAGTGTAATTCTGTAGGAGTAAAAAGCTAACCATCAGTAAATACTGTATTTAATTGGTAACTTGAATGCGTGTATTTTTGGGATTTCTTGTCTAAAACATACCAAATACTCCTGCAAATGAAAATATTCTGCCCACCGTATTATATTTAAATATTTTGCTCTTATTTTATAGAATTTATTTTGTTGTATTTCACAAAAAATAGATTTGATTTAAGAGGAACATTTTTGTCCTTGTGTTATTTTTAAAGAGGATATTGACTGTACAGAGTTCTGCGCCCTGTTTTTTGCCGACTTTTGTTTTGGCCATGGTGTGACGTTGAATTCTGGAGCTACAGTCGCGATGTGAACTTTCACTTTGAGGTTTTTTGTGCACAGAAATATAACAGAAGCATTGCGCCCTTAGCAAATAAAGAACATGGAATCTTGTTTGTCTTTTGTACTAATGATTAAGTTGAAAACTTGGAAGCTTGGCAAATATAAATATCTGCAATTCAGCAGAACTTTAAATTTCTGATTACCCAAGGCAAGACTAAACATACTTAAACAAGTTGTCTTGGCCAGTTTGTACTATACTGACTGTTCAATACTATTCTGATTGGTCACTATTGGCGGTGGTTCGCCCTATTCTTAATGTGGTTTATTCATTCACCTACAACCGAAGTCCAAAGATACAAATGGTTTACTTTGGGGCAATTCTTCTGATTTTTTCCAAATAAAGCCATCCATACATCTTTGCAATTAACATGGTCACAATAAAAAGGCAAACAGGTTTTTTTTTGGGAATACTTCTTTTTTTTTATTATCAAGAATCGCAGACTTAGTTCTCCTTCTCCTGGACAGTCTTTGTTCCGCGCAGTCTGCCGGTACGACGGGCAGCGATGAGACCAACCTTGCGACCAGCAGGTGCGTCCCTCCTGATGGTGGAGGGCTTACCAATATGCTGATGGTTACCACCACCGAAGGGATGCTCAACGGGCTGCACAGAGAAGAAAGGCCATGTCAGAATTCAAACGGAATACCCATTATCGTCTTAACGTTAATGAAGTACACAGCATCTATTCCATCTTGCAAGACACTCCATATCAAATGTAGGGTACGTACGTTCATGGCAACACCACGGACACGTGGCCAGCAATTCCTCTTGGCCTTGTACTTGTGGTAAGCGCGACCAGCCTTCAGGATAGGCTTGTCAATACGTCCACCACCAGCAACAACACCTGTAAAGGAGCCCAACAGTTAAAACACGGGCAGCGTGTTGCTTCGAAATGAATGTGGTCAACAAAACGAACACATTTGTCTGCAATGGATTGTTCTTTGAGTTGAACAGCAGCTGGGGTTGAAATGCCAACCCGTCGTAAGTAGTATGAAGTCTCCAAGGAAAACGTCTTACCGACAACGGCTCTGTTGGCAGAGGCAATGACCTTCTTGGAGCCGGAGGGAAGCTTTACCCTGGACTTCTTGGTCTCTGGGTTGTGAGAGATGACTGTGGCGTAGTTTCCAGAGGCACGGGCGAGCTTGCCCCTGTCTCCAGGCTTCTCCTCCACACAGCAAATGATGGTACCCTCAGGCATGGTTCCGACAGGCAGGACATTGCCGATGTTCAGCTGAGCTGTGGATCAGAAGGTCGACAAACTGTTTAGCTGCTGGTAGTAGGATGTTTTACCAGAACACAAAAGGGAATACTAATGCCAAGCTGAAACATAATTTCAGATAAGCTCCTAAAACTCTACAACTGGGAAGGTGCAACAGCCCCAGGTCAACGCACGTAATGGGAGAATAAGACCATCAGATTCCATATGATCATGCATAATAATACGTTTCTTGCCCCAACAGCCCTCAGCATCTTTTAAATAACCGAAAAATAGTTTGTAAGAGCTGCACAGGTGGGAATAACACTCCAGGGGAAACAACATTAGACTACTATTACCATCACTATCAGACCAACATCTATTCAACTTCAGCACCATCCAACCTCTTACCCTTCTTGCCGCAGTAGATGAACTGTCCGGTGTGGATGCCCTCAGCAGCAATGAAGAGTTCTGTCCTCTTCTTGAAGCGGTATGGGTCACGGAAAGCCACCTTGGCAAGGGGTGCACCACGGCCGGGGTCGTGGATGATGTCCTGTGATGTAAAAGGTGTCCCCGTGTTATAAGTACATTCGATAGGACCGCATCATTCCAATAAAGGAACACTGAATAAAAAAGGACAGCCATGTTATTTACCTTCACGATTCCCTTGATGTAACCATGACGTTCAGCGAAGTCAATGTGACGGAGCTTAGCAGCCCCTTTTCTGTGGTGGACATGGGCTTTGAACACAGAGCCCGCACCTTTACGCTGTCCTCTGATAACACGTCCCATCGTGTACTGAAACCAAAAAGAATGACCAAGTTAGTTCAAAGCCCAACTCTTGAATATATATATATACACTTATCTACAACCCAAGTAAATCAATTCCAGGCGCCACAATTGACAACCGTGTGAATTCACACGGTTGAAGTTAACTTGACTAGCTGGTGCATGCGGACGGTTAGCATCATTTAGCTGGATAAACAACTATCTAGGTAAAGTGCAATACCAAATCAATATACTTGAAAAGGTTTCGGAACCATCTATGGTCTACATAAGTTTCTCTTGTTTTAAATTGGCTCCAAGACCGGCCTTTTACCCTACAGTGCTACCAGGCCATGTCACTGACCCAGAGATTACTGTCATTTTAGCACATTAAATCTATTGTTTTGTTGAAATAGTCAATACATGTTTTTTGTAGGCCTTTATTAAACATATTCTATGGATTTTTGCGTTCGGATGAATAAAGCAGGAGCGTGATTAAAGCAGATTTGCTGAAGAGAAAAACATAAACGTCTCATACCTAAACCCCGATGGCTGAAAGAGGAAGTACTAGGACACGACGGAGGTTTTCTTCCGGGGAAATAAAGAGAGGGCTGATGGGAAGTTTTCGGAAAAATGCTTTTACAAGTTACACATTTAAGTAGGCCTACGAAATACCTGAAACATGGGGATGAATATTTATTTTATTTATTATTTTTTAAAAATCAATAACGTCAGATGTCGTATTCGATGGTTAAATATTTGACCAGAAGCGTTCAAAATATGTTTTGAACAGTGAAAATATGTTTTGAACAGTGTGAGCGGTTTCCTCAAGTTTTTCGAAAAATGATAATACTGAAATCCGATATTTTCTTATCATGTAAAATGTGGATAACTATCTATCGGACTACATGGTGTGCACAAAATCCATCGTAATTATAAATAAAAAAAATATATTATACTGTTATTTTCCAGCAGGTGGAGCAACTATGGCAACTAGAAGAGTATCGGTGAACTAAAAATCACCAATTCCATGTTAAAATAAATGAATCCATCCATTAGAATTATCGTTGAAAGGATAACCATATTTGGAATAACAATATATACGATGGAATCCTGTTATTTGGGGACAAATAGTCTGCTCCCAAACAAAAAGAGAGAACCCGCTTTTGCGTGAATGTAACAGTCTGTAAATACTGATACATAACTATTTATATTTAGAAAATAGTCATCAATATCCAAAAAATAACCGTTTTATGGACAGAACTAATAAAAGTACATGCAAATTTTGTTTGGATTCTCAACAAATCAAAAGGATAAAGCAACATCGCGATATCTGTCTGTTCGCCAGTCTGCGCTGTACCTACTGTGACGATATCTCGCGTTACCACACAGCTCTGTCTCTCATTCCACCACGGTCAAGCTTGCCTGAGGAAGGTTTCTGGTGAACAGCTCGGAAGGAAAGCCTATCATTTCGGAAGCCCATAATTTATTTTCATTCATTTAATTCAAATAGTCAACCTATTACGAATACATTTGAGTGGATATTAATCGGTTATATTTGATCTGCGTTTGTGTTTTAAAAAAACTGAATAGCTCTAGCTAAGTGGCCGTGCTAACAAAGAAAAGCCTTTCTCTTGAGAAATAATCCCCCACGATTCTCTTTAGTTATGAGTCATGTGGTCGTCGATAATCAACACGGTCTAGATCAGCAGGTGAGTGCTTTCCCTTGGTTTTACAATTTACGAATATGGATGTTTGCCGTGCGTATTTCACCAGTGAAACGGTGCCTTGGCAGTTTAATTGCGAGGCTGGTCTTGCTAGCCGGTTAGCTTGGCTAGCTTAGCTAGGCTAACGGTGGCTGGCAAAATGGTGGAGCTTGTAACATCGCCATCGTCGAGAGTCATGGCGGCGATCGCTACTGCATTTTGAAATCAATTTTCCACCCCGTTCATATTGTTTCCAGGGTAAACATGATACACAAAACCCAAGGGTCGTTAATGTAATACAATTGTGTTAGATGTACATTGTGCACTTTCGATGGTTAACCGGTTGGATCACTTTTTAGCCGAGTCTCGGGTACCGGCCGGTGTGCTGTTAGCTTAGCGAGGCCCTCAGAGCTTGAAACGTGGCGCAGGAGGAAAAAATATCCGGGGTGATCTTTGGGTAATCTTCCTTGACAGCAAACGTTTTTTCTCCCATCTTTCTGATTAAAAGGCGGTAGTACGAGTTGGATCCATTTGGTTTTGTAGGAATGATGTGTGGTGGCTTACGGTCTCAGTACTTGAATAACGTAAATCACAGTGAAGTGATAATGTCAACCCATTTTACCTTCGGTTTAATGTGTTTACGTGTGGATGCTTTGTGTATTTCCGTTGTCAATCTGGAATAAGGACATGCCGTGTTCATAACGTCATTGGCACCTCCATTCGCAGTAAACGCTGCTGTATTAACGCGTTTCAAGTGTCTACATTTAAAGTCGATACCCAAGTTTCATCCCGACATTGAAGTGTTTTTCCAGGTTTATTTTCCTCCCGTTTTTGAAAAATGTCTTATTAATTTGTTTTAATCTTTAGCTCGCTGGACTAGACTTGAACTCTGTTGACGGACAGGGCGGAGGAACCGGTAGTAAGTACTTATTCCAATATTAAGACAATTTCTCAATTAAAATATTTGTTTAAGTTGTGAATGTACTACAGTATTCAAAAATTCCCCTCCAACTTCCGTAGGACGTTACATTCCACCTCACCTGAGAAACAGAGAGGCTTCTTCCAAAAATGGTAAGTCCATCCAATCTTGTCAAAGCCTGGGCTAGAATTTTGACAGGAACAAAATATCTATGCACTACTTCTACTACCATTGTTATTGCTCCTGACTGCAAACCATTCATGATGGCACTTTTCACCTGTCTCATCACAATTAAAAGACATTTTGTTTTTATGAAATGATTGGAAGGTTGGAATTAATTTATTGAGAAAGCCTAGCCTGTTTTGTGCATTTGAACTTTTAGGCAGGGTCAAGTTGGTTTTTCATTTGCATTATTTTGTCTCCTCAAAGCATAAATTGCAATTGATGCAGTACTTTACATCAAATTATGGTGACGTTACATAGTAAAAGGTTTTCTTCTATTTTGCTGTTCTTTGTTCCACAGCAGGAAATGGTTATTCCACTGGTAGAGAGTTTGGTTATTCAGTGGCACCAGTAAACCTCTGTAAGTCCCTATTGTGTGTTTTCGCTGAGGGCAACCTGCATTCCCAGCTGCATGAGATGGCCATGTACGCACTAGCAAAGTCGATGTCAAGGGAGAGGGCTAGTTCATAGCTTTTCTCATCCACTCAAACATGGCGATGGTCTCATTATTTATTGATGTGCTTTTCTCTGCTGAAATGCGTAAAGTGAATGTAAGATGAATATTCATAGTAACTACAGATGTGCTGCTGCTATTTACCTGGCAACACACAATCAGGGCATAAGGGCGTTACTGCACTGAATAATATTGACTAATGGCCTACAACAAGCTATCGATTAATTGCATCTTGCAGTAGTTCTTGGTATGTAAAGAAGTCAAGTATGTCTTCTTACCTGACACCCAACCTTTTGGCTTGTGGCAAAGATGTTGCCCAAAATATCCCGAAGGTCTCTAGCAAGCAGTTCCCACAAGCATGGCATGCAGAGTGCGTTGAAAGATGCTGACTTAACTGATGCTAAATGGGATAACTGTGGGTGGTATTTAGGTGCAAAGTCAATGTTGGGAGTTATTAATTTTTTCAGCTTGGACCAATAACGCTTGGCACAACTTTTCATAGCCTGCCTCCACACCTTTTTACCCAGGTTACCCAAGACTGGGGGCTCAAGAGCTTGCCTTTTACCATGCCTACAGTGGGGGTTGGCCAAACAGATGTGGTACAAATGGATACATCTGCATGTTGTGCCACTGACCCATCTTGAGTTAGATAGCTGAGCAGCACTTAACACTGCATCAACATGCCTAAGTGGAAGCCATCCAAGCGTTTTAATGTACAAAGTAAACGGGGCCTGGGTCCCCTTAACATTTATAGTTGCTTCTACTGCATGGTGGCTGGAGTTTCTCCACTGCGGCTCTAGTAGTAGGCCTGTCCTACGACTAGCACCAGTCTGTAGTGACATTGCTTTAGGCTGGCTATTGTCTTTTCTGTTCGCTGTTAAAACAATCACTACTATTTGGGAAACAACTTGAGATTGAGTTGTTCGATAAATCTGGAGTGAAGTTAAACTGTATTTGGTGGTTTGGGAAAATGACTAATGCAATTAGGTTATTCTACTATTACTGCAGTAGCGGAAGCTAGTTACCAATTGTAAAATATTGAGTCAAATTTAGATGATTCCACCCAATGCCAATCACCATTGCATATTTTTGGACTTCTGAACCAACTAGGATTGTTGAGTCGGTGGGTTTTGTGAGCTTTGTCAGTGTTAATTGAAAGTCAGTTGTGGCCATTAAGGATTTGGTTTGTGACTGGCTAAATTGTGCTTGAAGATAACACATGGTACGGAATGAGTGTGTAGCCATGTCCCAATCAACGACTGGGTCTGTGGTGTGACAGTTGTATGGCACTTGCATTCTTGCTGTGCTTGACACCCTTTTAACTGCTTGGGGCTGCCCCGTGCTGCTGGGGTATTGTGTGGCTGCCTGGCGAGGGTCATTGCATTGGTGAAGGTAACGGCCAATTGTCCCTCACTCACCCTCCATACAAACAAGCCTCTTTCCCCATGTGCACTGATAGCGGTATGGCCACAGATTGGAATGACGACACAGCCAGTGTGCATAGCTGGGTAGCTCGCTGTGGTAAATGTGCCCCGAAGGTTCAGGACAGGGCTCCTGGGCAACAGCCCAGCAGCACCTGGTTTAAGAGACTCGTGGGCTCATTTATACATGGCGTGAAAGAAACCTTGGTTGTTCAATAAGGTTAAAAAAAAAAAACAGATATTTTATTTAGACTTTACACTGAATGTTCCTCGGATCATTTAGTAAGGAGGAAGTAACCTATAATGACACTCTGTTTCACTGGGGTTAACGTGCATCGGTTGCCTTGCTCTGCTTAAGTTGAGCGACAGAAAGGTGAACAATGACAGCTTTTCTGGACTTCAGACTGAAGCTAAACATAATTCTACACATAATGTGGACGCTCACGGGGATCTTTCCTCTTTTTTTTTTTTCATGTTTTGTCATGAAGACTCACCCGGCTGGGACGGTGGACGTAGCAATGGCTTCGTGAATGGTATCCATGCAAACCGTATGAACGGGGGCTTTGGAGGGCGGGGAACTCCTCGCAATGACAGAGGTGGGCGTGGCGCCTGGGTGGGTCAAAGGGGCGGAGCTCTTTTACTCACCCAATACAGAATGAAGGTGGGACTAACCCATCGTGCCTAGTAGTAAACCAGAACAGTTTTAACATTTGACATGGCAGACCACTAACATCTTGACCTTTTTTTTATATGGTTAGGAACACTAAAGTCAGTTGAATCCGGTATAGGGTCCATAGGCTTATTTTAGGTATTGGCTTGTAGCCATTAGTATGAGTTTTGGGTGATTGTGTCAAAAAACCAAAGCCGAAAAAACTCACTGTAGGTAAGGCAGTCAGCAGTTTTCAATTGGCCCTTGGGTTAATCTCTGGCTCGTTGCTGTGCTTTAGGCTTCGGTGGAGACGGCGGCGGCGGAGGTGGTGGAGGCGGAGGCTGGGCCGCGCCTGTCCGGGATGCCAGGGACTCTTCCTACAACAGCTTTGGCGGTCGCTCTGACCGGGGCAAGTCTGCCTACTTCAACGACCGCGGATCAGGCGGAACACGCGGCAGGTAAGAAACGGCCGCGTGGACATTATTGGTGGCGCCGCTCAACGCTGATTGCGCGGCCGGGTCGACAGAACTAACGTGTTGTTGTTGTTTCAGGTATGAGCGCGGGGGTTTTAACAGTGGAGGAAACAACCGCTGGGGGGAGGACTCGAGAGAGGAGGAGGACTGGTCCAAGCCCACCGCTGCCAATGAGCGCCTGGAACAGTAAGAGCTGATCTGATGTAGCCTTTTGAAACAGCCCGCCAATGCCATCCAGCTGTGTGCTTAATTGACACTTTGTTTTTGGTTTTAAAGTGAGCTCTTCTCTGGGGGCAACACCGGGATCAACTTTGAGAAATACGACGACATTCCCGTGGACGCTACCGGGAACAACTGTCCGCCCCATATTGACAGCGTGAGTCCCGGCCAGATGTGACTCTCCTGACGCTTTGAAAGCAGATATGACGCGAGCGCATTTATCTTTGGACGCATCTTGAACTGTGTTCCTTTTCTGTCCTGTAGTTCCACGATGTCGAGATGGGGGAAATCATTATGTGCAACATTAACTTGAGTCGCTACACCAGGCCTACTCCGGTTCAGAAGTATGCCATCCCAATCATCAAGACCAAGAGAGATCTGATGGCTTGTGCCCAGACTGGTGAGTGCTCACGTGCAACCTCTTGGTGAATGCCTCACCTTTCGATTAAGGGTTCGCCCTGAACACGTTGCAATGCGGGGCTGGACTTTAATTGTGTGTCACTCCCTGTGCTGTTTTCTAGGCTCTGGAAAGACGGCGGCCTTCCTGCTGCCGGTGCTTAGTCAGATCTTCATGGAAGGGCCCGGAGAGGCCCTGCAGGCAGCAAAGAACAGCGGCGTAAGACCCACCAGAATCTAGATTTATAATCCCATGGGAACTAGGGGGGAATCTCTTGGCACCTCACCTCACGATTCGATTATGAGGTCAACGATTCGATTCTGAAGCGATTATCGATGCATCTCGATGCAACCATTTTTTTAACCCATTTACTCCTAAAACGCCTGCTGAAAACGCCTGCTAAAATCCTATGCTATTCCAGGAAAAAGAACCTCATTGCTTCAGGGTTTTCAGAGAAAATAGTAAGAATTGTCAACGTCTACATAAACCTTAATATCTAAGCCTCTGGAGCACCTAGAAACATGAAAAAAGAAGCATTGTAAAGGTAACAACTACAGGTTTTACTAAAACATGCTCCCTGAGCACAACCAAGTTCTCAAAACAAGATTAAGAAGAAAAATCTGTATAAATCAATGATATAAAATACAACATATAACATTTTACCAAAGCCTTATTATCTAGGAGCACCTAGAAACATGAAATAAGAAGCCATGTAAAGGTCAGAACTACAGTTACAACCCATGGCAAAGTCCTGAGGTGGAACTGGTGGAACTGGTCTCGCGACCAACGTGGTACATGAGGCACTCGCGGTGCAGAGCGACATTGCACGTCTTTGTCTTTGTAGTCTGAGGCTGGTGATTATCGGTTCTCCAGTCCACCTGGAATCCCCGAAAGTCGTCCTCCTCCTCTCCTGCGGTGTCCAAAAATTCCCACTCCTGTGCTCGATCCAGTGGATCAACCGGCACAACATCATTCTCGTCCTCCCTCTCAAATCCCTTGAATTCTATGTCAATATCACTGCCATCGCTATCAAAATACTCAATGTTCATTGCTTCTTCTCGGTCACCAGCTAGCCGTATCGCTAAAAAAAAACAAAAGGCACGCGTATATCTGATTGATTGACATGATTTTCAGCCAACCACAGTGCATTTTGGTGGTCACCCGATCTTTACCAAAGCCTTAAGACCCACCTCATGGTTATTTTAACCAACCAAAGTGAGTTATTTGCTGCATTCGTCATGAAAACAATCACGGGTACAAATTGCTGCGCTACACAGCAGCCGGCAGAAGTGCTAATGTTGCGCTACACAGCTCCCGGTAGGAGGCGCAATGTTGCGAGACGCAGCATCCGCGCGAATGGGTTAATGTACATTTCCATGCATGATTTTCCAAAAAAAAAAAATATATATATATACATCTGTTTGCTACTGAGTTTGCTAATCACTTCATACTTTTGTGATGATCATTAAAGAAATCAACAGATGAATTAACTTATCTAATATTTTATAAGAGAAAGCTTTTGTAACAAATGACTTTCCTTGAACAATGCAATAATCAATGCAGCTTGCATTATAACACAATATGGAAGCATGCAAAAAATAGGTTTCAGTTTTATTTTCTTTCTAATCTTTCTTTTCTATGTCATTAAAGAAAAAGCTGCTCTTGAATTAGAAGGAGTTCTTGTGTCTGGCTGTGAGTTTGATTCAGCGTAGGCTGAATCGCAATTGTGTCAAGACAAATCAGATTGTCCAATACACACTGAAGATAAATTAAATAATTTTAAAATTACAAAAATTATCCCTCTCTGGCGAACAGAATGTTCATCTCATCTCATCTCATCGTCATCCGCTTATCCGGGGTCGGGTCGCGGGGGCAGCAGCTCAAGCAGGGGGCCCCAGACTTCCCTTTCCCGAGCCACATTAACCAGCTCTGACGGGGGGATCGCGAGGCGTTCCCAGGCCAGTGTTGAGATATAATCTCTCCACCTAGTCCTGGGTCTTCCCCGAGGTCTCCTCCCCACTAGTCGTGCCTGGAACACCTCCCAAGGGAGGCGCCCAGTGGGCATCCTTACCAGATGCCCGAACCACCTCAACTGACTCCTTTCTAAGCAAAGGAGCAGCGGCTCTAATCCGAGCCCCTCACGGATGACTGAACTTCTCACCCTATCCCTAAGGGAGAAGCCAGCTACCCTCCTGAGGAAACTCATCTCGGCTGCTTGTACCCGTGATCTCGTCCTTTCGGTCATCACCCATCCCTCATGACCATAGGTGAGGATAGGAACGAAGATTGACCGATAGATCGAGAGCTTTGCCTTGCGGCTCAGCTCTCTTTTCGTCACAACGGTGCGGTAAAGCGAACGCAATACCGCCCCCGCTGCTCCGATTCTCCGGCCAATCTCACGCTCCATCGTACCCTCACTCGCGAACAAGACCCCGAGGTACTTGAACTCCTTCACTTGGGCTAAGGACTCATTTCCTACCCGGAGTAGGCAAACCACCGGTTTCCTGCTAAGAGTCATGGCCTCAGATTTAGAGGTGCTGATCCTCATCCCAGCCGCTTCACACTCGGCCGCCATCCGATCCAGTGAGTGCTGAAGGTCACAGGCCGATGATGCCATCAGGACCACATCATCTGCAAAGAGCAGTGATGAGATCCTCAGATCACCGAACTGCAACCCCTCCCCACCACGA
>OOFH01105100.1:0-14460 GCA_900323355.1 Merlangius merlangus
ATGTCATCATAACATTTCAGGGACATTTCAGACTTTAAAACGACTGTAATTGAGGTGCTATACCCTTGGAGGCAAAATACATTATTTATTTAGGGACAATAAATCTCAAATCAGAAAACATTCAAAACCACAGAGGTAAATCACTCATGGATTCGTTGTGTTCTGCTGTGTTGTGTTCTCATGCAGATTTAAAACTGGAAACTAACAGCTGACTTTCTTTTATTTGTATACATTATTAAAGAAGAATAACGCTTTCATGTTTACCATCTTTGTATAGAATATAGACGTGTGTGAGGGGAATAACTGCATTCGGATACCTGCTTTGAAGTATCAATAGATAATGACAATGACATAATTTACTCTACACAGACCACACTTCGATTAACAATGACCATAACAAAAGGGTGGACACATGCAGGAACTGACATGGCAAAATGAGTAAGATATGATGACACATCAATTCGCTTAAACAATTACACAATCAAGACCAATTGTTTTTTCCTCAAGACAATACGAGCCAATGTGTCGAGAGCGATGGCTTTCATGCCCAGACACACAATAACATGCACGATAAAGAAGCCCCTGGTGATCCGTTATGGCTACTAAAGAAACAAAGAAAACCTAATTTCATACAAACACAGCCAGAAGCGTACAAGAGGGTCGTGTGTTCCCATATGAGTGTATCCTATTATATGAACGTGTGTCTGTAGCGTCTAGCCCGGTGAAACGCGCCCACACAGCCGACTGTACGTGTTGTAACGGGCCGGGCCAGAGGTTCCATCTCCATGCCATGTTGCAATTCATGCACGGTTATCGACCGATTCTCCCCCCAAGAAAAGAAGATCCGGGGGGGGGGGGTAAACCCTGTGCAGTAGACACCAGTTGGAACCTATATAACGAAAGGAATGGAGGAAACATGTCTGACGTGTACAAAAACCCAGACCAGGGTGGGAGTGGACCGCGGCGGATCTACAGAAGGGGAAAAGCAACACATTTTCTTCATCGTAGAGGAACAACATACCTATGAGCCGCGACGGCTCGGTTATTCAGGTACTTCTGGGCGGTCATGACACCGACGAATAGGAAATGACTGGATCGGGAGCCGGGGTTCTGGGTCACCGGTGCAACGTTATCTTGAGGTGCCCATAACACCCCGCTGTTCTCCTTCCTGAGACCCCCGTTTAACCCGCAGCCGGCGGGACTCGCTTTGCGTTTCTGGCCGTTTTTTTTCAACTCCGACGCCTTGGGCAGAATGAGTCTGGAAGCCAGAGTGAACCCGACCACCAGCCCCAGAAGAACACTAAACCATGCTCTCCTGCTTCGACCTGCCATTCCCCCAAAACTTGACCCAACTCTGGCTCGCCGCTTATTCACGCTGTCTCATCGACAGCCGCGCTCTTTAAAACCCGTGTCTGTTAATTCGTAGTAGCCTCCGGGACACTAGTTGGACACTTTCTCATGATAAAAAGGAGAAGACCATGTCCCCCTGCCCGCTGCTGTGGTCTCGTCGTCCTAGTTGCCTACGTAGCATCACAGCAGTCTCCATAAAGCAGCCGCCTCGACACTTCTGCTCGGCTTCTAAGTGGCTAAAGCAGCATGTCACCGCTCGTCGTTAGCATTTCTGGCGACACGGAAGGATATTATAGTTTCTTTGAAATGGATAGGATCCCCATTTCGCTCCGTTATCTCGCCATTGTGAGATTTTTTTCCAACTGGCCAGGTCGACGAGTAAGAACGAAGCTTTACGGCGCGTTTGAGCCCACAGACTCGCCGTAGAAGGGCTGTGAGTGGCTATGCAGCGCTCGAGCCAACCTCCAGTTTTGACGCACTCGCATAGGACAGATGACGTTAAGGCCAGTCTACAGCGCCCCCAAGTGGTCAGTCACTTTCACCAACGATAGACCCATACGTATACGTATACTATTTTCTTTTTTATTTGTGGGTTGTATTGGCAATATTATCAAATGTGGACGCACTTCAATACCCCTGTTCAAGTTCAGTGCAGTTGATACAGATGTGAAAAGGAGATCTTAAAAAATAAATGTAGTTATATCTAAACTGAACTGTACAATCTGTAATTCTGTTGTGCACATAAGGAAATCAAGTTTATGATTTTATTCATTCAGGTAAAGTGAATTTTAATTACAAATGCAATATATTTTCTATAATCCAATCTAAGGGTTAAGCCATTACAGAAATTCATCGGCGCTAAAATGCATTCATGATTTTTTTTATGTGGCCCCGGATGAAAAATAATTGCCCACCCCGGTATATGGGGATTCTGTCAAGAGGCGAATAGATGTAATTAACTTGATTAATCCCCTCAACCTTTTGTTTTGTTTCCCCCAGTTGCCACTGTCCATTGCAGGTTTGGAATTATGGATTGCAGTGATAAAAGGAAAAATTAACAATTGGTTTGGGACTGGGTCATTGAAGTCGTGATCGCACAATGAAGACTTTCAAATGGTGGCTGAAACTGAATGTATCGTATGCAAGTATGATATTTCAAATTGATTTAACAGCAGGGAAATTATGTGAAATCTTTAAGTAGAGTCTTATTTAACCGATGCATTGGTTGGTTGGCCGTTGCTTTGGTTACACCTCTTTAAACTGTATTCTGCAAAACCTGGAGGCAAGTCATTACATTTTTGGGATGGTAATTTAGTTGATGCCGTTTGAGTAAAAGTGATACAAATAATATACAACGGCTCAACTCAATGCTTGGGATGTTACAGGAACAATCATTCTTGGCTCTCAATAGAAGTCACTTCAAGAAAGTATGCAGGTCGCAGTGCAGGACTATAAACATTCAAGACAACTTGCCTAGGCTTCTGTATATAGTAGATGATCAAAATTGACCGGACACATTCAAACCACAACCAGCTTTAATGAATCAGATATTGTCACTGGACAAAATATTTTGAGAGGGCGCTTGTTGAGTTGGTTAATTATGTCTTTATTTAAATTTGGTGCGTAAGCATTGCATCCTTACCCCTAGACAGTTGATCTCTGTTATACACTAACGCTGTAAAACCAGTGGTGTTTTATCTCTTGAAAGTGATAAAAGACAGTTTCTAGAATAGCAATGCCGCAGTAACAGTAACATCAAGAATTAAAGCAAGGACAGTATGCAAATAATCATAAAGGAATAAAAAACACACCAACTCTGAAACTCATCAGTCAAACCCATTGGCTAGAGTAACCATTTAAAGGAATGACTTCATTGGAAGCTTGGAACCCTATGGGGCCAACACAGTTACCCAACAGGACAATTTTAATTTCAATAAAAAAAAAAAAGTGACTTGACTGTTCTCGCCTGTGTACTAAAGATTTTAGCACACATAAAAAGGTGTGCTTTGTTTGGATACTGGCAGTTGGCCAATAGTTTAACCCAGCCGTTTTAGGAAAGCAACTACAATCAATCATGTTTTAGAGAGCAAGGGTAAATACAAAAATAAAGTCATTCTCTAATTGGTAACTGCGAAGGCCCACAGCAAGACGGCGGCTCCTTTCAGCGTGTTGACGTGTGCAAAGGAAGGTCAGAGGTTAGAGGTTCCAAGAGGATCCTGGCTCTCCGACCTCCTTTAACCTCATCCACCCGACGTTGGGCCCCTTCTCCCTGGTCTCCAGCTGACAGACGCTCCTCCGTCTCCAGCCAAGGGGTTGTAGCCTGCACAGGGACCCACAGCGGAACAGTTAGTGGGGGAGAATGACACACTGACAAGGGTTTGACAATGTGTTGTAATTATTAACCAAGGGCGAGCTGGAAGGAAGCCATTGGAAAGTTCCAGTACTGAATCACCCATATCAATCAGGATCAGTAATGCCATTTATTTTGTTGTCTGTTATTATTTTTTGGGGTCAAATTATTTCCAGGGAAGTGGAAAAAGTTTCAAGGTCAATTTTAGGGCAGTTCTAAGTAGTGTGCCATGTCTTGTATGCAACATGCTGAACGACTAGCCTGGCTCTGCCCGCCTAAGTACTTCCGCTCAATGTTGATTTCCCTTCAGTACTAGATCTGGGTCTGCGGTATGTGAGTTGGTTTTCTCCAATCAGCGAACAGTCAGCTCTCGTTGACGGACATCTTCACGCACGGGTGTTTGGTTTGTTTACAGCCTGCGCGCAACATGATTCCCGGCCAAACGTTAGCGATTGGTTATGGCAGATCCAGACGTTTTAAACTTCACCAGAAACCCGCCTTCAAATGAGTTAACATTTGTCAATTGAGTAGGTCCAGACTCTCTGTGCAAATGAAATATTACGAGAGTCTGGTAGGACCAGGCTACCGAATGACTGCATGACAACTACAAACCTGAGCCTCTGAGCTTATTGTCGCTCTTTGGTTTCAGGACCCCGGACGATGAGCTGGCCTCCTCTGCCTATGGACACACAAGAGCACAGTCTGTAATGAGACAAGGTCCCCTTTTTCAGAGGTTTACCAACAATCCTAACCAACAACTGACCGCTACCTGAGAGGAATTCTTGGCTTTGTAGCTCTTTCCCTCTTGCATGCTTTCCCATATTTCAATTTTCTGCTTCCTTTTCTCTTCCTCCAGCTGTTCGGGAGACAATAAAAGATCACACGATTAGTCCAATAAAACTGCAACCAGATGAGTCCTACGCTTTGCAATTTTGTTGTTGACATTATATTCTTTGTGGCTATTTACCTTTTTCTGCTTCTCCTTGTATTCTGCGGCTTTGGCATCAAGGTCTTCCTGCAGTCTTCTCCTTGAGGCTTCAAGGGCCTCTTGCCTTCTCACGATCAGAGCTGGATCTTCACATGGAAAAAGCCTTAATTGGTGAATTCAAATTTTTTAAACTACACAACGACCTGTATTGCTGATCAACACCTGTGTTCAAGAAGCTAATGCCATCACAACTACACAAATTAACGTAATCAATAACAAACACATCCAAAGAGGACCAGAATTAGATTTGTTCTAACAATAAACGTAATGTTTTTCCTTCTCAAACAATGGGCTTAAGAATAGTTTATATTGTTTACGCAATATATGATATAAGGTTATATCTCTTAGAGAAGATGAGAGAGTTTAAAGTATTTTTAACAAGATACTAAGATAATTTACAATGTTATGTCCATCTATTACTATAATTGGTTAACAGGGCACTTTAAAATTGACTCACCTTGTGCCGTTTCATTAGCGGAGCGCTTGCTGACCTGGCTTGCTCTCTTCTTACTCAGGTACTGGATCAGTACAATGGCACAGACCGTCAGGAAGAGCAGGTACCACCCATACTCAGCCAGAAACTCCTCTGCTGTAAGAAATAGGAATTTAGACCTCTCAAACAATGGTCAAATCCATAAAGTCTAGCGCCAAGCAAAAACACAGAGTACACTAGTCTCGACAACCCGGATGTAGGAAGCGTCAACCAGAACCCCAGTTCACTACTACTATTCTACGGAGGCAGAAGATGCCGGAGGTCGGCATATTGTGCTCATTGCTGAATACAAACTGAATATATGCATAACATAAGCATTTTTTTTGTTTATGAAACACTTGAAGAAGAGGGTAACGAAGACAAGAAGGCTACTTCAAGAGGTAAAATAGCTGTCAAATTCCACATGTTGCTGTAATCAGAGGGAAATATAAAAAATATAAACACATTGCGTTATTACACATCAAACTGTTTTACAACGTAAACAAAGCTTTGATAACCATTCCCATTAACGATGAGGCCGCCATGTTTGATGTTGTGCAATGATACAAGTTACAAGTGTTCCCGAACCCAGTACCAGTCCCATCAAATACAGGAAGCCAACCCGGATCAATGATGACGAGACAATAATTAACGCCAGCACATCAGGCCCCAGAAGTAACGTTATGATAACACCCTGGGTAACACAATGTCAAATACACATGTATTAACTCGTTCAGGCAGTGTCCTCGGTTTATCCCTGTACTTTACTGTCAGATACATACCAGTCTGCCTTATGAAGCCCAAGTCCTGGTTTCAGATACATACCAGTCTGCCTTATGAAGCCCAAGTCCTGGTTTCCCAGGGAGCTCCTGTGCACCACAGGCGCCACCTCCTCCTCGCCGTCCTCGTTCACATCGATGATCTGCACGTCGTCCATTTGTGTTCCCATTTTGAAATTGATGATGGATGAATAACGATGTGCTGGTTTTCACTACCGGAAAGAAGGAAAGGGATCGGTGCTGTCTATTTACCTCCGCATCTTTCGGTCGGTGGAGGCCATGTTTGACTCGACGTGGCTGACGCATGGGCTGACGTAGCAGACGTGACGTGGAGGAGTTGCGCCCCTTCGTTTCTGTCGCGCATATTTTAAAAGTGCGCTTTAAAAAATATTATATGAACAGATAATGTTCATCAGATAAATCTATGTTATGAATTTATGATGAGCTTATATAATGAATGAATAAATAAAAGCGGTATATGTATATTATTCTAACGATGCATACTTGATTCGATTTAGGACAGTTATTTTTTTTGTAAGGCGATAGAGGCTCTTCAAGTGTCTACGGTTTGTTTGCCACTAGCTGGTGCAAAAATACCAAAACTATGTGCAGCACTTAAGAAATGCCCATTTATGTTGATTTTAATTACACAACTATATAACTGATCAACTAGCCCACAGCACTGGTGAATTTAAATGTAAAAGCAGTTTAAATTTCATATTTGACCAATCTTCCAAATTTTGAAATGCAATGTCTTATTTCCTCCAAGGATATACCAAGGGCACGACTTTCGACTCAAACCTAAGAGTTGATTTGTGTAGAACTCACTAGCATTGACCTACGACATTCATTATTATTGCAAATATAATCGTAAGCATTTCCATGCTACACGCCACCTGTGTGACTTTTGCTTGGGTCCTCCAAACACAAGGACGCAGGGAGGTGGTGGTATTGAAAGATTGTTTAAAGTTTGCTGATACCGACATGTGGGCTGATGTCAATATCACCCTACTGACACCAGCTCACCATCTTCTGCATGTTCCAATGCAGGAGATCTGTTGTGTTGAGTGTTTATCTTAAGAGGTGGTTTAAATTGTGCACATTCAATTCCTCAATGTGCAACAGGCTGCTTAAACCAGCCATCATCCACTCACTCCAACAGAATTTTAAGTATTTTAAATTGAAGATATATTGTCTCAATGACTTGAATTGCTTACATTACATACACATGTGCTTGAATACGGAATGTATCTGCAATCAAGTAAAGACACTTGTTTGCTTAGAAAAATAATGCCTTAAAGGGGACATATTATACCACCAGGTGTGAGTGTGATTAGCCTTACAAGCCGTTTCAAAAATCTGCCCCATATGACATCACTAGTGGGTGTGTCCAACTAGACCAGTGATGGATAGATGAGCAACATTAACTTCAGTCTACTGGGTAGGCTGGTAGACTGCTCTATCCAGCAAAGACCTAGGTGGACCCGCCCACTAGTGATGACATATGGGGCAGATTTTCGAAACGGCTTGTAAGGCTAATCACCTCACACCTGGTGGCATAATATGTCCCCTTTAAGAATTACAATAAAAGGGTATACTCAATTCAGCCGCATGTTTTAATTGGCATTTGTAGATCTTAGAGTCCGACACGGACACTCATCATTGCATGATGGTTCAACAGAGATATATAAAAAAAATATTAAAAAAACAGTTATTAGAACACTCAGGAGCCATTGACTTGTGGATCCTTATGCATCCCCTCGTCCTGCGAAGGCATTGCTCTTCCTCTCTCTTGTATTATGCGGCTTTGGCATCGACGTCTTCCTGCAGTCTTCTCCTGGAGGGAAAAAACCTTAATTGGTGAATTCAACTTTGTAAAACTACACATGACCTTTAGTGCTGATCAACACATGATTGTTCAAGAAGCTAATGACATCACAACTACACAAATTAACGCGATCAATAAATAACAAATACATCCAAAGAGGACCAGAATTAGATTTGTTCCAACAATAAACATGTTTTTTCCTTCTCAAACAATGGACTTAAGAAAACTTTATATTGTTTATGCAATATATGATATAAGGTAATATCTCTTGGAGAACATAAGTGAGTTCAAAGTCTTTTTAACAAGAGACTAAGTTCATTTACAATATTACATCCACCTATTACTATAATTGGTTAACAGGGCACTTCAAATTGAGACTCACCTTGTGGCGTTTCATTAGAGGACCGCATACTTACTGACCCAGATGGCTCTCTTCTTACTCAGGTAGTCAATCAGTACCATCATGACACAGACTGTCAGGAAGAGCAGGTACCACCCATACTCACCCAGAAACTCCTCAGCTGTAAGAGAGAGTAATATAGACCTCTCAAACAATGGGCATATATAAAGTTTAGCACAAAGCAAAACTGAGAAAACTTCAACATCGAGTACACTAGAGTCTAGATCACCCGGATGTAAGTGTCAACCCGGAGATTCTAACTTCATTTTTTTTTTTCCCAGCATGGCGTCCACGGTCCACTGATAACCTTAACCCATTTTGATAACCTTAACTCTCTTTTTTTTTTTTTTTACAAAACAGTGCTGGTTTACTTAGTGTAACAAATTGAAGGAAGGCTTATATAAAAGCCATTGGCTGTTGTTGACATACGTAGGACATTTAAAATGTGTTTAGATATTGTAATGTGCAATATAAGTGGTTCTTGTTTGTATGATATTTATATTTTACATAGATGGCATTTTACCTCAAGTTCTATGTTTATTCTGGTTTTATATATTATGTTGATCTTGTATAATGTTTGTTCCAAAATAAAGTGCAATATAGCAGTTTCTAACAGATTGTGAGCATGAATAATATTCTTATCTAATCATACCGTGTTTTTCCATGTGGGTAAGGTTGAATTCCTAAGACATTCAAACTATACAGTAAAATTCCAGAGACATATATTGTACCAAAAGGTCCAAAAAAATTAAATTTAAATAAAGATCAATACACCGTCGACGACTACTAATGACGTAGGCCTACTGTAACCGGGCCTTGAAGGGTTGTCGTCCCATTTCGTAGGGGTAGGGTTGAGGTGGAGATTTTGGTAGAGCAAGGAACGGGAATGGGCCCAAATAGCGAAGGATCCGCATTAATTGCGTAAAAATACCAGTAATAAAACAACGTAACGTTGTTATTTAAAAATGACAGCACTATTTTGCGGCATTTATTTACGCCCTCAGACCTCAACCAACGCTTTTATTTTCTTCTTCCAAAACGCGCGTCTTTCGCTCACAACTTTTCCCGCGCAACAAAAAGACGCAAGGGAGCGGCGAATCAACAGAGAAAGGTGCGCGGAGGACGTTAGATCAGCCTGCACTGCAGTCTGTGCAGTCGTTCCGAATAGCTAGATAGATCTAACGGACTGACAAAAGTTTATCATTATTTTTAAAAGATGGGCTATTTTGCGTGATTTTTCGTACATGAGCGTGAGATTGACGCTGAAACCGTGAGTGTCACGCCAGATTCGTGAGAGTTTGCAAACTTGACTTTACTGTCAGATAAATACCATTCTCCCTCAAGAAGCCCAGGTCCTGGGGTCTCAGGGAGCTCCTGTGCACCACATCGATGTTCCGCACGTCATCCATTTGTGTTCCCATTTTGAAATTGATGATTGATGAATAATAATGTCCTGGTTTTCGCTACCAGAACGAAGGAAAGGGATCAGTGCGGCTGTCTATTTATGGTGTGTTCCTGAATCCTCGGACGCTTACCTCGTCGGTGCCGTGGCGGCCATGTTCCCTCGACGTGGCAGTTCCCAATGAAGCAAAAAACAAAAAAATAAATATATATACATAATGAACAGATAATGTACTTCACATAAATCTATATTCTGAATTTATGAGCTTATTTAATGACTGAATAAATAAGTGTTTGACGGATATTATTCTAACGATGCATACTTGATTCGATTTAGGAGTTATTTTTTAGGACGATCGAGGCTCTTGAAGTGTCTTACGGTTTGTTTGCCACTAGTTGGTCCAAAACACCTAAACTATCTGCAGCACTTTAGAAGCGCCCATTTATGTTGATTTTAATTAAACAAACCCACAGCACTAGTAAATTTCAAAAAGCATTGTAGGCCTACATGTCATATTTGACAACAAATCTTCCAGATTTTGAAATACCATGTCTAATTTCCTCCCAAGGTAATTGCAGGGCATGGCTTTTGACTGAAACCTTAAGAGTAGATTTGTGTAGAACTCAATAGCAGTGACACATGACATGTATAATTAATGCAAATATAATCGTAGCCATGTCCATGCTACACACCACCTGTGACTTTTGTTTGGCTCCTTCAAGCACAAGGACTCAGGTGTTGAAAAGACTTTAGTTTGTGGAGACTGGGCTGGTGTCAGCTTCACCATACTGACATACTGAATGGCTGCTTAATCCATACATCATCCACTCACTCCAACAGCATTTTAAATTGAAGATATTACTTCTCAAAGACTTGAATTACATACGCATGGATACAGAATGTATCTCCCTTCAAATAAAGACGCTTGTTTGCTAAGAAAAATAATTACAATAAAATGATAAACTCAATTCAGGTGCATGTTTTAATTGGCATTTGTAGATCTTAACAGTCCGACACGGACACAAATTTAACAAAAAAACAAATTTTATTGACATCATTGCATGTTGGTTCAACAGAAATATATAAAAAAAAATAAAACAAAAACAGTTATTAGGACACTCAGGAGCCATTGACTGGTGGATCCTCATCCATGCCGTCATCCTCTTCCTCGCCTTTAGCCGCCGCCGCCTCCTCTTCTTCTTCCTCCTCCTCCTCCTCCTCTTCTTCTTCAGCTTCACCATCCATGTTCTCCCCCCCATCGTCCATGGGCTGTTCGTCTGCCGTTTGCACAACATCACTCTCTTCCTCCTGCTCTTCCTCCTGCTCTTCCTCCTCCTCCTCTTCTTCAACCACATCTTCTGGGCCTAGAAGAAAATGTATTGTCGCACAAATGGACCATTTCATACAGTGAATAAACAGTGGGGTCAGCATAACGGGAGATTAAGAGATTATCTTTTTGAAAACTATTTAAATCTTAACTTTATCTTTAATCTAAACACCAAAAAACGACTTGTTAACGTACCACGGCAGTTGCATGTGCCCTGTGGAACTCTCAAAGCACGGTATAGGTCCAAGGCACAAAACAAATACAAATCTATACATCTAGGGGTAGAGGAAAGCACTGCGATTTGTCTTACCTTGTCGAAGATCTCTTCCTGGGATCTGACCAGCCTGCAGCATCCCCTTCAGCCTCTCCACCTCCGCCAGAGACGAGGCGTTGGCAATCGCATTCTGAAGTACAATTCACATTTGCATGATAAATAGCACAGAAAAGGGGCAGATTCAGCATTCACACAGGGAATTGCACTCCTTTAAATCTTGGGACTACAAACGACGTCCCGCGTACCTTGATGGCTTCCACGTCGGCCTGGGATGGGCCCACTTTCTTCTCAGTCTGCACCGCCGCTCCAGGGGTGAACCTGAAACCATACGATCACGCCGGTTAGCACGGAAAAGCATCACCAGGTGCTTCTCTTTCGCTAAACCAGTGTAGTATCTTTTCCTGAGTCATATCATCTGATACAGATACAAAAGGGAACGTCACAAGACAGCAGTCCTAGGCAACACCGTTGTGACTTTGGATTTGGAAAATAAAGTGTGGACAGACCAAATTCCCACACTGTCACCCATTCGAAGCATCATTCTCCAGGTGAAGTTAACGGTGGCTCTACTGCTATTGGAATTTTGTGGTTGCACCATCCCCACAGCCCAGTCAGAATCCGGTGATTGCTAGGAGCTGCCGTCTTGCCGTGACTTCATCTTACGTTCTCGTTCGCTTGGCAATATCCTTTGCAAGCTGGGCACCACGTTTGCCCTTGAACATTTTCTCTGCTTCTTGTCGTTCCTATGGCGATATATCAACAAGTTACATGAAAGGCTTTACAAATGAACAAAGCAGACATTCACACCTGGACGGGTAGGAGACATGGATCGATGACACGGAGGGTTAGTCTCACATCCAATTAATACAATAATCTCAATAACCGACAAACCTGCATGGAACCAAAGGGCTTTGGTTCAGGTGGAAAAGGTGTCAATAAAGACCAGATTGTAGCAGTCTCACAATGTAAAAACTGCTAACATTGTGGGAAATATTTCCAAGTGCAGCTGGCACTGACAATTTGATACCGCCTAAAATCTATTAAGACACAATTGCCATTAGCCATAGTTAATTTCCTTTATTATTGACTGATTATATGACCTCATCAATTCAACAATAGATATGTATATAAACCAGTAGCATTTTCCTTTAAACATTCAGAATTTGTAAATTTATATTAGTCAGTGTTTGGAACACATAACCCCTAAAAACCATAAGCCATGGCCATCACTTACCTTCAGCTTCACTTTCTGGAAATCCAGCACTCTGATTTGTGGGATTTTGCTGATGACATAGAGCCTGTAATGCTTCTTGTTCGTGACAGGATTCCTCAGCAGACTGAAAATAAGTACATGGAAATGAGGCTGAGCACAAATCAACCACAACCAAACCATGGTCAACAAGAAGATGTTGGATCACACATACCTGAGGAGAGTCAAAGTCTTCACAGTAGCCAGTGGGTCCAAATCACCCTGAAGTAAATCAATAAACTGTTCGATTAGGTATAAAATAGGTTACCATTTGTCCTCAAAGCAATTCTAGAATGATGGTTCCAATTTAATATAGTTAAAATGTATTAAATAAGCATATTACACCAAAATGAATCAACATGAATGAACGATGTAGTCTTGATGTTATGATGGAAGTAGTGATCACATACCAGTTCTTGAATGTTGTTGCTTGTAAGAATCAGTTCCGTCAAACTCGGCAAAGCATGTTCAAGGTTTTCACCAAAGCGACTAGAAGGAAAGCCAAAGATTCGAACAATGTACGCAACCATGTTGAATGCATAAATACATATAATCTACAGCTCAGCTGTACAGCACATCATATTAGGCTATAGTTGATCTCTGCAGCGTACCATATTCTGTTGAAATACATAGTAGGCTATAGCTGATCTTTGCAGCCTACCATATTGTGTTCTTATACATGGTAGGATAAAGCTGATTCTGCAGCCTACCGTAGTGTTGTAAATACTGTAGGCTTCATTTTAACAGCATCCTACCGTATTGTATTAATGCATGGTAGACTAGTTTAACAGCAGCATACCGTATTGTCTTTATGCATGGTAGGCTATAGTTTTAACAGCAGCATACCGTGTTGTCTTAATGCATGGTAGGCTATAGTTTTAACAGCAGCATACCATATTCTGTTGTTGTTCAGCAGCAGGGTCTTGAGCCTCTTCAGGAGGGGGAACCCGTCCAGTTTCCTGACCTCATTGTCGGAGAAGTCGATTGTGTCGAACTGGTCAAGCGTGGCTCCTAGGTTTTCCAGGACGGGAATTTTATACCCTGCGAAAATAACATATATGTTAGTGCTGAATGAACACTCACGTTGCAGCGGATCGGCGCCACTGTTAGCATCTGCAGCTAGCCAAACTAGGGGCAGAAGGCCAGCTAAGGGCATGAATCACCTCTCAGGTCCAGCTCTCGGTCCCGCACGGGGTTCGTGTACTGAGCCGCCTGTTCGATGAGTTCTGCTGATAACTTAACCATCTTTAAATTGTAGTTTATTTTATTCAACCGCTTTCGGTTGCTTGATTCATAAACTGAACGTTTCGCTGCTTTCTACACGCTGCCGCCCGGAAGGAAGTCGGTATCAAATAAAGTGTTGGTTAATCGCTGTGTTGCCCCCTAGTGGTCAGAGAGACACGCACCCGAGGAGGGAAACGAACACTGATTTCATAGCTTTACTCACCTCAACATTTATCCACACACACATTCAATATTTTGGAGGTCAAGGGTGTGTTAGGCTTGGCTTTTGCACATACTATTAAAGAGGCTTATACCACCTCTGCTTTTAACTTTGTCCTGCTATATGTTGATAGTGTCTCACCCTTTCAATAATGTTCATAGACAGCAATCGAGCTGCCAACCTGAGACATTTTTCTGGGGCCCATGGCTTTCATATTTACACATGTGCTCTATCTTCAGGGGGAAATGTGATATCTGAACCTTAGGCTATCAAAGTTTTGTGGCTCCGACAGCACACAATTTTAAGATACATTTGTTCAAATGACAGTTAAGATGATTTGAAGCCCTCAAGAGCTATTTTAATGGTGAGATTGTGTATGTGTACCATTACCCCTTTCCTCTTAAAGGCCTCCAAATCTACTGACATATTGTTATTCTGAAACGCCTCCTCCATCCCTCTCCCCCTCCCTCTCTCCCCCCCGATGAGTGCTCTTGACTCTTCTTCCACCGAGCTCTGAGTTGCTGCTGTGTTTAATGGGAGATATAGCACCAGTGATTCCCATCTGTACCCACGCATGCAGAGAACAGGACTGCTGTG
>OOFH01105102.1:0-12322 GCA_900323355.1 Merlangius merlangus
ATCAGCAGAACCCAACTGTCCCCCCCTTCAAAGGTTTCACCTTCTTGTTGGCTCGGATAAAAAGTGACAGTGTTGCCCCTTATGTTCTGTTAGACAACGACGATAAGAAATGACAGTGCTACCCCTTATGTTTTATTTGACAACGACCAAAAAAACGACAGTGTTACCCCTTATGTCTATTTTCATGACGAACGATAAAAAAAGACAGTGTTACCCCTTATGTTTTTTTCATGACGTGTGATAAAAAACGACAGGGTTACCCCTTATGTTTTATTTGACAACGAGCTACAAAAAACGACAGTGTTACCCCTTATGTCTTTTTTGATGACGAGCTACAAAAAACGACAGTGTTACCCCTTATGTCTTTTTTCATGACGACCGATAAAAAGCGACAGTGTTACCCCTTATGTTTTATTTGACAACGGCCGATAAAAAACGACAGTGTTACCCCTTATGTCTTTTTTCATGACGACCGATATAAAGTGACAGTGTTACCCCTTATGAATTATTTCATGACGTGTGATAAAAAACGACAGTGTTACCCCTTACGTTTTTTTCAACAAGTGTAAAAAATCGACAGTGTTACCCCTTATGTTTTATTTGACAACGACCAATAAAAAAAGACGACGTTACCCCTTATGTTTTATTCATGACATGCCATAAAAAGCGACAGTGTTACCCCTTATGTTTTATTTGACAACGGCCGATAAAAAACGACAGTGTTACCCCTTATGTCTATTTTCATGATGACCGATAAAAAGTGACAGTGTTACCCCTTATGAATTTTTCCATGACGTGTGATTAAAAAATGACAGTGTTACCCCTTACGTTTTATTCAACAACAAGTGTAAAAAAACGACAGTGTTACCCCTTATGTTTTATTTGACAACGACCAATAAAAAAAGACGGTGTTACCCCTTATGTTTTTTTCATGACATGCTGTTACGACCCCTCCTGTGGTGTCCAGGGGGAGGAGGGGAGCAACAATTAATGTAAAACCGGGTGTTCAAAGAACGGACGATAGTAACGAGATTTCAACCAAAATATAATTTAATGTTAAGCCGGAAACAAACAATAACACTGTCCCTCCACTGAGGGAGCAATGAACAACACTATCCCTCCACTAGGGAAGCAATCAACAGGCAATAACAGCAATATCCCTCCACTGAGGGTGCAATCAACAACAATAACCCTCCACTGAGGGATATAGGTCACGACGAAGAGCCCACGTAGCTCCGACCCGCGAACGACTGCGACCACACTCTGTACGCCTATCTGGCTCACTGGCCACGTCTGCTTCCGTCCCTGCAGCTTTGTAGCAATCCACGTGATTGCTGAGGGGCTGCAGGTATGTCTGACCGGTCCGATGGGGAGGATGGTACCTGGGACAGCACACAAGAAAGCAGGGGGAAACCACACACGTAACACTATAACACAACTGAATATTCCTCTGACCTGCTTTTAACATCCAGACTAAAATATGATTCATCCCCTGACTGTCCCCTATGACCTAGTCATTTTTGCTCGTACTTGGTTATCCCCACCCGCAATCCCCAAATTTCTCCTTGCCCCAAAAAGAGGTGCAATGGAGGAACTTATATTTGTGATGCCCTTCTCGTCAACTACATCCATCCTTACGAATCCTGTGCAACTTCAGGCTTTTGTCATCGCCCCTCGAACGATGACTGGGGGCTGTCTAATAATGTACAGTTATCCCCTACCTTTGATGACCACTCCATTCGAGCTACTGCAAGGGTCCACTGTGTTCACCGAGGAAGACTTACGCAGTGCCTGAATCTTTCCCGTATCTGGGAGGGAAATGAGTTGAAGGCTGTCTCCAACACGCCGACAGATACTATGAGTAGGCCTACACAATCGTTGTTAAATGATTGTTGTAGGGTCAAGTCGCATGTCCTGTTGTGTGCGTCTATATTTGTGTCTCTGAAGCCTAAAATCCTTATTCCCCCCAACTTTAGAACAATATTATTCTAAAAGTTTCTCCTTGCATAGCCTTGAAATTGCCCATTTTGTGTCACAATGAAAGGGATATTTATTAGACTGGTCTTGATTCATGTACATGAGAGTGCTGAATCCCTTTGCAAATCAGAGGTTATGTGTTAGTAGATTTCATCAGGTGATTGGATTAATTTGCATAAAATTTGCGTTATATTTTCCTTCTTGAAATTCACCATTCTTGACATTTTTGTTTCTTGACATTTCCCACATATGCCTTTCATGATTTCCTTTTCCCACACCCAACACCTTGCCTACAAAGTAGACATAATATTGTAAATCTCTGAAGCAATAATTTCTGCCACCTTGTTAATATCAGGCATGTGCTCCTTATTTTTTCAATAATAAATGTCATGATTTGCTCAAACTAAAGTGCCACGACCAGTAAAACGTGTTTGAGTTAAGCACTGAGGGCGTTGCCTCTCAGTGCTCACAATGTCTGTGTACGGCCCTAGCTATTTTACTTGATGCAGATCGAGGCAGACTAAATAACTAACGTCTAGTTTATTGATTATTTCCCTTGAAACAATAGCCCTCTCTGGGGGAATGGTAAGTCATCTTAATAATGTAAATGCTATTAGTAAATGCTGAAAGAATTGGTAGAATAATAATACTTTTCAACAATTCTTAATAATTGAGCAATAGTTTTAAGTGAACCCTGATTATTGGACTTAAATCAAGTGACGACCAAATAAGGCTTTATTAAATAATGTTAACCATTTTGTTGTTTTATAAATGTTTTAAGGCAAAAAACAAAACGCAAATAATTGTTTTAGAACGTTATATGAATGTTATTAAATGTGTTCAAACGATTTTTTTATATGGATTATTCGTTTTTAATATGGATAATTTATATAACTGTGCATTATCCAGTTTTTCTCAGCAATTTTATTTTCTCTCTTTATTTGGCGATATTTCCTCTGCACTCAAATTTGGGGAAAAAAGAATAACAATATATATGCTACTCTTTTTCAAATCTTGAGTTGCACCTTAACCACAAAGTATAATGTTTTTGCGGTTTTGCAGCAGCATATATTTTATTTTGCTGCTGTAAAATCCCATTATTCCTTCAGAGATTGATGAAGTCTTATCTTGTTGGTGGATAAGTGTCCATCCATAAGCAAGTAAATACAATACAATGCAAACAAGAGTGCACATATAAAACTGACCATTTTATTGTGCGCATCAAAAATTGCTAAAAACCTTTAGTTTTTTCTGTTAAATAATCTTTATATGTTTGTCTCCAGATGAGCAGTTTTATCAGATCGAGTTTGCTGCAGCTTCTGCTGCTTGGTTTCTTTATTGTTATGGCCTTCCTCGGGTTCTTCCAGAGCTGCACGGTAGAGCACAAGCGCTCCCTTATCAGAAGGTGGTAAGTGCACATCTTTATTTATGCATGTGTATCATTCTATTTTAACCACAAACCTCTAGCTAATGGATGGATATGTCTACATATGCAGCTCTCAACCTCTGAAGCTAAGAACGATCCCCACAATCAATTCTAGGCACACCTATTTAAAGTGTCCTATAGCATTAAAGTTGTAGGAAAAGATTATTAAAATTTCAGAGAAATATCAATGCAAGCAATTAAATTATTTGTCCAAATAAAATGTATTATGTGGTTTCATTATTCGATAATGAAGTAATTCATGTATATACTACAATTATTTCATAAACTGGAAATACTTTCAAAAAGTTTTGCCAGCTCAATGTTGTTGCTGTTCAGAATATTGAATCACAACATATTTCAAGGCAAAACTTGTTGTCAAACGTGTTGGCCTGACATGACTGAATGACGACACGTGTACAAGCTTTTCAGGTTGATAATTTAACTAATTTTACTACCTCTAGGTCTCCACCCACTGGCCTATTCATCCCCCCTTCTACCTGCTTCTGCATAAATGACTCATATATTCTGGAGAACAGCATTCCTAGCGACCAGCTGGCAGACATTCTGGAACGACGGGGCAAGGAGTACAAGAAACACCAGGCCAGGTACACACCGCCAATAGTACCAGGGACAATTTTTTGGCATACTTTAATGTCATTAAGTGAGAGCTCGTAAAATATGTAATACAAATACGTTGTGGAATGTAAAACAATTTGCTGCTGCCACTATTCTCCACACTTTCAATCTCGCTGTCCAGATTAGTTTAATTGACGGATAGTCCCGCTTATGATAGCATTCCTTTTCCTCTGTGGGGGACACAGAGCTGACTGGTCAAGACAGAAAATGGTTGACCTTTATTCTAGGTACAACATTACTTCCCAAAAAATATATATAATTTTTGTGTGTTTTGAGTAAAACAATTTGAGTTGTATGGCACAACTCTGTCTTTTAATCACAGTACACAATTGTGTTACAAGTTGAAAACATTTGTTTTACAAAATTAAAAAAACTTAATGGAATTAAAATGAACCCATACTGAATAGTATGACCAAGGGTGATTGATTGGTAGAGAAACATGTGGGCATGAGGAATGATTAAATTCATTAGTTAATTAATCAACAAATCAATTTACATATGCATTTATTTACTGTTTATGTTTGAATGTGTTCATTGATGAAGTAAAGTTGGATAGTTGATAGTAAATTAGTTAGAATATTAGTGAATTAATATTCATGATTGGTTAATTGGATAAGCCCCTTATATATATTTATGTCTACATACTTTCTATCTCCCATGTCCAGAACAAGATCCATTTTGAACACACTCCTCTTAGCTCCATCCAACTCTCCACTGCAGTATCCCATTCAGGGTTTCACAGTTCGCCCCATGGTCCCCACTCTCATTCCAGGTACAGTACTACCATGCACTTAGGTGGTTCAATTACGAAGGTCTAACACTGCCCTTTAGTCCATAGTAGTTCAGGTTAGGGCTGAACGTTTGGGGAAAGGATCAAACTGCTGTGGAGTGCAGTAAATGACGAGACAAGAGACGGAGATGGGTCGAGTCGGCTTTACTCTCCACTTCAATAATACAAGTGATACTCCAGCATGAGTTCAAAACGTAACTTCCGTAAACCGTAACTGCCGTAAACCGGGACTGGCGTAAACAGGAACTGTTATCCCAAAACCCTTTTCCCTAAGGTACAGTTCCTTGGTGAATGTCTTATCATTGTAGTTGTGGGTCACCACACTGCGATTATTTTGACTAATATTGCGATTGCGATTTAGTATGTGATTTTTCTTTTTAAAGTTCCTTATATTCTGTATTATTCACTCCTGAGTTTTCCTAAGTTGTATTGACACATTACTGCTGCAAATAGTTTGGGTGTGGAATTGCATCTGTGATCGCTGAATTCTCCGGTAGTTCAGCTCGTCAATTGAGTGACGGAACAGGGGCACGTCAGGGGCCAATCAGATTTCAGCAGGGGCCAGGGACCCTGTGGCCCCACCCCTAGAACCGCCATTGACTATGACCAACACAAAATTGGTAGCAGTCCTCTGCTAAACTGCTATTTCCTTTAGGCCAGGCCTATATGTTGAGAAGAATTGATGCATACATTTATATTATAAAATCTTTATTTAACTATTGAATTTTAAAAGAAAAATAAATACGAATCTTACTGATCGCTAGTCAGTAATATTAATTAATCGTGTTCTATTACATCGCGATGTCGGTTTGAGTTTGATGAATCGTTCAGCCCTAGTTCAGTTGTAGTGAAAGTGCTAAGGCCAGACTAAGCTCAATCGTAGATTGCAAGTTGGTCTGGGGAAGCTGCTGTCATTTTCTTCAGCACAAGAGGCGTGACCAATGGGCCTAGTTCAAATGACTGTACGCAATTGGCTGCTTGCCGTCACTTCCCTGTCATTGTGTTAAACCAGGCAATAATATGACAGGGCAAAAAAACAGCTTGTGGGATTGGCTCCCGCAAAAACGTATAAAAACTAGAATGAAATGTATTGCTCTTCTGCAGGGTGAACTTAAAGGTTGGGTATGGAATTCTCTTTTTTGGCCATTTTTGCAAAATTACTTGAAATACTTATCATAACCCACTTACAACCACTGAGTACTGACATGAAAATTAAACAAGTCAATCATCTGTGGAACGGGCAGGGCTCGAAAAACTCCAGCAAATGATTTCCAGAACCACCGAGTGGCATTGGACAGAAAGTACGCCAATCAAACGGTCGTACTGGACTCCCCCTCCCCCGCTCCCCGCACGTGACCCCTTGGTGCACGTACTCAAAGCTTGTGACCCAGAGCAAGCTTCTGTTTGTTGTTATCCTGCGGTAGCTACTGGAGCTAGCTAACTAACTAATCCACATTTGGACCTAGCACTAAAAGACAACCCTAAACTCCAACCAAGCTAGCCTGGCTCACTCTCGCGCATCTCTGTTCGCGCTTGTGCATGATTGCACGTCCATGTACTTCAAATGGGAGGAGTCAGAGTCAGCGTTGAAGGAAAGGGGGTAGGACCATTTGAGTTGTGTATTTTCAAAATCTGCTGGTGTTTCGCAAATCCTATACCCAACCTTTAAATCGCCGGCAGAACGTGCTACCCAGTCTACTACACATGTGTTCAATGTGCTCTATCCACATCATCTCTTTTGTCTTCCTTCTATGTTCAATGTATTCCTCAGGAAATGGCTTCACCCAAGAAATTCATTCTTAAAGATATGTTTGTTTCAGGTTTAGCGCTGCACACACAGAAAAGAAGCAGCTACAAGGTTGGTACTTCAATGTCAAAAGTGTCTGGACATCTTAGGGCTACAGGTTACATTTCCCTGATGCCCTGATACAGCCTGCGTCTGGCCAGCATCAATACACGTCCCCTGACATAAATATTGGTTTTTCATTAAAAGTATAGGGTATAGTCAATCATTGAACGAAATGCTCTTACAAGAAAATATATAATCTGGTATCTGAGGCTGTGACAGTCCTGCAATAATCCCATCCAATAGACAAACAGGTAAGCCTTCAGTCTATTTACTTCAGGCCACTTACGCAAGCTCTGCCTGTGCACTTACAAATTAGTTAAACTGTACGTTTTTGAGCCACACACACACACACACACACACACACACACACACACACACACACACACACACACAATTAACATACTTGTATTTTACAGGTATTACTAAATGTCACCATAGGTATCCTCAGTCTAGGGACCCCAAGAGACGAAGACGTTGTCAATGGTGATTCATGCGCTCTGTCATTGTTTACATTCTTCCAATGTGTAATTAAAGTGAACAGGATTGAATTGTTTTATTTGTGAAAACCAATAGGTAGCAGGAAGAATTTGATCATCTTGGAGACGGATAGCTTAGCGGAAATGAACAAACTTCTGGCGAAGGTCACCTATACCAGCACTGTGTACCACATACACACCGGAGACCTGGGTAGTCTAAGTCCTTTTCAATTGATCTCGACTGGGAAACAATTTAATGAGATATATGGGTTGGAGGATGTAATTCAAACTGAAATTAATGCACTGGTAAATCTTTTATACTAAATATTCTTTGTTGAAGTTTTATATTGAAGATTTATCTTCAACATAAAAAAAGATTTATGCCAATGTGATGTTTTCATTTTGGACTCAAACCATCCGCTACTTCTGCTACTCATTACATTTGTGTCAAATCTTATTTTAGGTTGGAAAGAAAAATATGCAACCCAAAAAAACCTTTTCTTTGCAGTTCACTTCATGTGTGAGGTTCACCGAGCTGTGTTCCCCATCGTCATTCGGCAACCAACCCTACCTGTGCTCTTCGACATTGGAACGGGTACAACAACAAAAGTCTATTCTTATAAAATATATATATATATATATATTTATTATCTGTTTTTACCGTTGTGTAGAACTATGCACCCTTACCTTCTTCCTTTCTCTATCCCCTTGCATCCTCTCCTGATCACCACGCCCTCCAACTCACTAACACACACACACACAAACAAACAAACAAACAAACAAACAAACACCCTCTCTCTTCACAAGCCATCAGTGACCAAGTGACTGTCACCACTAAGACCTTCATGCGCTACAAGGAGTTGAAGCTCCTCATAAGAAGCTTAAGACAGTACTACAAAGACATGACACTCATTGTGGCTGACGACACCCATGAGCCGGAAAAAATCATTGAAGATAATGTTCTGCATTACATCATGCCCGGGGGACAGGTAGGGCTTTATACAACAACCAGGGGGTGCTGTGAGTTCGGGGCTCCTGCACCCCCAAACCCTGCACACACACTTTTCCCTATATAGTTTCAAATCACCTGAATCATTGCATCGCCGCAAATACCAGTCATCATCGCTTCACAGTTTACCCCGCCAACGCCAACAGCTGTGGATGAAAAGAAACGCTCATCTCTGGAATGCAACTTTCTTTAAATCTTACCTTATCAGTTAACACAACAGATAAACAATGAATGCTGACCAGGGGCTCATTTCAAGTAGCAGGTTAAAACACCATTGAACCCTGTATACAGAGAGAGAACTTCCCTGCATTGTCTAGTTATTTTAAATTCAGAACATATGATTTAAATTTCAAGGAACGAGTTCACTCAATCTTGAATAGGTTGAACCTCAAAAATGTGTGTTCATATCAAGCCCTCATCTATTGCGCCCTAATAAAGGATGGATCAGGGAACTCAATAACCGTTGTTGCTTTTGCCAATATTGGTCCCCTAGTCTCCGACAATCCACATATAACTAAATATGTAGTGAAAAGCATTTGCCTTTGCTTAAATGTTTTATGAGAGTTTATGATGTTGAAGAGGGACCTCTTCAAAAGCAAAATTAGGAAAGACGATCAAGCCAATCAAGCACACAAATTGTGTTCTTGACACAATTCAACAACACAATTCAAGTAAAAAGTCAAATTCTTACAGTAAGTTAATGTCAAATCTTCCCTTCCACAGGGCTGGTTTGCTGGCAGAACCCTGGCTGTCTCTCAAGTCACCACCAAATACTTTCTTTGGGTGGATGATGACTTTCTATTCACTGAGAAAACAAAGATAGAGGATCTGGTGGCGGTGATGGAGGCAACACCAGCGTTGGATGTGGTGAGAATCATATTACTCATTGATCAAATAAATGATTCCTTATCTGGGGCAGGATTGAGGGGGCAGCAGCTCTAGCATCAGGCCCCAGACTTCCCTTTCCCCAGCCACATTGATCAGCTCTGATGGGGGGATTACTATTACATTATGAATTAAGAATAGTGTGTGCTAGGTTATAATGTCTAGTTATCTTTCTTAGGTTGGGGGTTCAGTGGATGGAAATCAGTTCTACTTCTCCATCAACTATGATGAGGGAGATGGAGTCACTGGAGGCTGTCTAGAGAAGAAAAGCAACAGAAGATTCCACTCAGTACCTAATTTTCCACAATGCCACCTCGTCAGTGGGGTGGTCAACTTCTTCCTGGCTCGTACCGATGCTGTGAATCGAGTGAGATTTGACCCCAAGCTGAAGAGAGTGGGACATCCAGGTATGTAACCGGCCTTATCTACATGTAGTAATTTTTGGCTGTGTACATGCATCCACAATGAATGATAATGAGAAACCTAAATTAGGAAAGGGGATTCTTGAATGAGTTTAGGCCATTAGCTTCAAGATGTTCTTCTTGGATGCCAAGGTAGCGGTTCAGTCTTTAAAGGTGACATATTATACCACCAGGTGTGGGTGTGATTAGCCGTTAAAAACCGTTTTGAAAATCAGCCTCTTCTGACATCACAAGTGGGCGTGTCTACCTAGATGAATGACGGATAGATGAGCGACATTTGCTACAGTCCACTGGGTAGGCTGGTAGACTGTTCTATCCAGCATACGTCTAGGTGGACACGCCCACTTGTGATGTCAGAAGAGGCAGATTTTCAAAACGGCTTGTAACGGCTAATCATACTCACAACTGCTGGTATAATATGTCACCTTTAATCACTTGCTACCACTCTCCTTATATGTCCACATAAACTTGTGGTTGGTTACCCAAGGTTCCAGTCACTTTCAATCTGGGATGCAAAAAGGTTTCATACCGCATTGCAAAGGCTGGGTGTTGCCATCTGGTCATTGGTGCTGGAATTTACGGCTCTGGAATGGGGAATGATCATTGCAAGAGTGGCAAGAAAAGTAAGAAGTACCCCATGAATATTCAAAGCACAAAGGAGAAGATTACACAGGTTATATAGAACCAGTGAGAAAGAAGAAGTACAGAAGGTTGTATTGTCTATCCATATATGGGCGTAACTTAAGAAGATATTATTCTGGTCAGTATATCTACATGTCTTGGTATGTGAGGTAAACATAAACATGGCCACACAAGGCTTCACCTGCTGGAACATATCCATTCTCTAAATATGACATGGTATAAATTGCCATACAGGAGAAACCTTTGAATCCCATATTTGGAAGTTATATTAGCATTTACCAATGTTAATGATTGAAGTTCTATAATTTCTTCCACAACCTCAAATCTTCATTTGTTTTTTTCTCAACAGAATTCTTCATGGATGGTCTTGGTCAATTGATGGTTGCAACATGTGGTCATGTTTCCATCGGCCATCAGCCTAGAATGATGCGCCCTGAGTACAAGATATTCAGACAACCCACATCGGAGGAACAGGATTCAAAAAAACGGCTGTACCACTACAAAAACTATCTCAAATGTATCCGCTTTGGATAGGACAACAACTCTCTCAATGACAAATTCACATAATGAAAATATTAGCGAAAAATCCAGATAGATTCAATAAAAGAAAGTCAACCTCTAGCTTCAGGTAAACTTTATGTCACACTTAAAGGAATATGCAGACAGTGTTGTGCCTGAACGCGTTCATTGAACGATAGTTCATGAACTCGTTCATATTTTGGGCGAACGTGAACTGAACGTTCTGTATTACTGCCTGATGAACGTTACTCTAAACTCGTTCATTCTGGTGTCTGTGAACGGCATGCTCCCTCGGTTTAACTTCGTTCAATAGGGGGGTTATTTGTTCATCAACACGGCGGATGCGGAGCAGAACGCTGTGTTGTTTGACCAGTTGCCATGGTTATCTCTGTGTGGTTAATTTGCAATTGCGGTGTTGTCAGCTTAGTGTTACATTAAACTGTAATCAGAAAACGCGCTTATATGCCATAGACCCTATAGCAGTGGACCCCATTTAGCGGCCCGCGGGCCAGATCCGGCCCGCGAGAGCCATATGTCCGGCCCACGCTGACCCAGCGCATTCACATGTTAGGCTACCCCAAAAAAAAGAATTAAAAGAATAAAATTTGCGCGGTCTGCTATATTTTGCCCTCAGCCCACACCGTCCACTTGACCGTAGACGTTACTGCGTGCATACGTAATGACGTGCTTCGCGCGTTTTCAACTTCACTAGCATCACACGCCAGAAAGGTAGCTAACTAAAATCTCTCTGTCTTCCTGTGTCTCTTAGAGAGGAAGGGAGAGACATATAGAGTAGGGCATTGACTTTTGCCCAAAAATCAAATTCGAAGTTCGTTTGTTTATTAATATTAATATTCGAATATATTCGAATATTTATTAATACTATTTTGACCATTAAATGCCTTCAGTAAGACCTGGATTGGGCTTCGCGAGATTTGTTCACCGCGTTGCTATGGTTACCGGCAGTGGCGGTGGGTCAATAGAGGGCGCTAGGGCGCCGCCCCTCCGTGAAATATTCACTTGAATATATCTGCCAACTATTAATCAACTATTATCAATAGATAAATCAACAAAAATACATAGCGTTTAACCTCGTTTAATTGTGTGATATACTTGTCACTGCCAGCAACCAAAAAAATGCGCCTGAACGTCAATGATTTGGGCTAGGCTAGTTATTGGTCAGGGGCGCTGGCCACGTTGGAGTCGTAAACTCGTTAACTTTTCGCTGTCTATCAAGCAGGGACAGCTTTTCATTGGCGCAAGAAAATTCGCCCTCAGGTCGCACCAGTGTGCGCCCCAGGCCAATGGTTTCGCTTTTCTTTTTTGTTATCACCACATGATTGGACAATTCATCGAATCAATCAAATAGGCTACCTCCCTCAGCAGCATTCGCGCAACAGAACTACACGTAGAGAAGAGAAATAGATCGCTAACTAGGCTAGCAGAGAGCATTTTCCACCCTTTTCAGTGGAGGAATTAGACTCCACAAGCAATGTTATACTTAAAAGGAGCAAGTAAGTAACATTCATTTAGTCTTTCAGCCTGTAGCATATAAACAAAATGAAGCAACTGTTCCATATTTCTAACTGCATTTGAAGTAGACATCGAGCCTTAAAAAATGGACGCTATAGAACAGTGATCATGATTTGTCTCAATATCAGAATAACGGTTTATAATAATAATAATAATAA
>OOFH01105106.1:0-12622 GCA_900323355.1 Merlangius merlangus
CGCCAATTGAACAGCCCTGCTTTAAAGGAACACCAAACCCGATGACCCCACCTTTAAAACCTTCCTTCGTTCTGGGGCGTGCGGCCTGCGCGCCTATAAACGCCCCTTGTTCCAGTTTCCCTAAGCGGAGGTCAGGTGCGTCGCATCAACGCTTCGTCTGCGGGTCACCGGGTTACCGTTGGCGTTCAGATACAGGCTGTGTATGCAGTATCATGTGTTCAATCTAGAGGGGCGTCGTCTAAGGCCGAACAATCTCTCCAAGTGGTGGCTGGTGTGGGTCCTCCTAGTTAACACTAGGGCTGCGTTCCAAATCACATACTTTTTCTCTTTACTTGTAGTACGTACTGCAGCTACCCTAACAAAGTACAATCGGGGCATACAACAGGAGATTTCATTATTTGTTACATTTGTAGTGCCACCCATCCCCTTTTTGCGGGGTCACCAGATGTAACGTATCTCCTGCTGCGCATAGGATTGTGGGGCAGAATAGCCCAAAAGCATTCTCGCTTGCATACGGCGAAAATGTAACCGGATGTAGTACAACATCCTGGTATTTCTTGCATACTGAATTTTCCATATATATATATATATATATATATGATTTTATTCAGGACACATGAAGATCCATAGTACAATGTATAAAAATACTCAATACAAAAACAACAATATAAATACTACTAATACCATACTATATATTGGGACATACTAAAGATTTTCTGGCATAGTAAAACAGTACGGTAGTATAGGCAATGGAACGCAAGGTTAGTAGGATTCCATACTGCATTCAACAGTGTTTAAACACTTTACAAAACATACACATCATCGATGAAATAGTGTGCACAGTGCTGATGAGACACAGACACTAGATGAGCCAATCGGTCTTCATGCTTCAGGTGACACCGAGTGGAGGATCGGGGGTACCTGGGAAGTTCCTGCAGCCCCCCGCGGAGCTGCCCCTCACCCAGCGGCCCTCGTTGACCGCCACGCTCCAGCTGTTCCTCTCGTCGCCACGCAGGGTGTCGGGGGTGAGGTTACACATCTCCAGCTTGGAGTAGCACTTCTTGAAGTCCTCAAAGGACAGCCTGTGGAGGGGAAGAAGCGGAGAAGGCAGGTTGGAGTACAGGATCGGTAACGCAGAGAGTGGAACAGCCTTGGGTTTAGGACTCACCAGAACTCACTTTCCTGTATGGTCTGCTTCAGTAGATTGTCTTTGTCCGCAGTGGATATGGTGGACCACTCTTTGGAACTGAGAACCGAGTACAAACTAGTCAATCAAATCAATTAGGGAATTGATATAAGACCTTAACGATACAAGCATCGATGTGATGAATTAACTAAGATCTTAGAGCTTCTGAAGAAAGCATTGGTTTTCGAAATGTGTGTGTTTGACTAAACCATGCAGCCAAGTTTGCTGTCAATAAGCTAACATAAAAAAAAAAACGTTATTTGAGAACTTGTGCCAGGACTCAAACCAGAGTCTCTAATCCCTCCAGTTGAGGCTATTCGATTGCTTAGTCTCTTCAGAGGGCTCTTACTCTGCACACCACGGCCCCTTCCAGAGCACCCAGCCCCAGGGGTTACGCAACCGAACGAGGCGGATCTGGGAGTCGGTTCCCTTTTCATCACACTGAAAAAAAAAATAAGCCCTGCGATTATTATTGAACACATTTTGACACAGAGAAACATCCCAAAATAATGACAAACATGAACACTGCTTTTTTCTTTTTCCCGTACCTCTGCCAGACCTATAACAGAGTAGGCATGCCCTCGCACTAGTCCTTGAGAAGTGCGGCTTTCCATCTGGCTTTGTCCCATCACCTGGACAAAAAGAAGTACAAGGTCAGGGACAATCATTGAGAATATCCTCCTCAGGGATCGTCTCACACTGATCTATCTAATTGGCTGTTGATGCTGACTCTCTTCTCATTCATGCGTTGCTGCTTTGATTGCAAAGATATTGTGTCTTTCCCTTCATAAATAAATACAGCATGTACTATTAATACTTGAATAAGCGATTTCTGTTATTGTTAATATTTTGCTGCCTGACCTTTCATTTCATGTTTGATTCCCTTAAGGACTGTTTGACTGTACATGACGGTGCATTGTGCTCAGTGACACTGTACACCCACGTCTATGGAGCAGCCCATGAGCGAGCCCCTCTCCAGGGCCTTCTTCATGATCGAGTACAGGTCCTTGGGGGCCTCCAACAGGTCAAAGTACTCGGTCACGCCCCCCGTGAAGTCCTCCATGGCCTCCAGTGTGTTGCCACCTTTCAGAGCCTCGTAGGAGCCGTGCAATCTGAGGTAGGAGCCCCACATTCATCAAAAACCCAGACATCAGATGTGGCCTGCCGTTCCTCAGCAGAGGAGGCTGCTCTAGCCAATTTTGAGAGGAACACGATAGGACGCATGCTGCGAGAACTGATCAGGTGTCTTTTAGTCATCGTCGGGCTGGGAAACCTGAGTCAGCTCAGATGGGGTTTCCACCTGGGACCCTCGGACATGACCTAATTTGTTGATTCCCACTCTGGATATTAATAGACTCTGTGTGGGTGGTGCCAGACTTACTTGGCGTACGCTTTCTCCAGGAGAGCGCTCCAGTATTCATTCTTCCGGAAGGATTTGGTGAACACCAGGTTGTCGTTGAACGTGGGGATGCGGTCGTCAATGACGACGTCAATCCATTCGCCGTAGCGCCAGAACTGGTCACATCAAAAGACAGTTGTTCATGTGCTATTTTTTGGCACAAAAGTCTAAACATGGTGTAGACATGGGAACTATGGGAGCTGTGCGTTCTCATGTAATGTGTCCAACAGCTTGGGGAACTCAGGGAGTCCTGCCTTCACAACTTGTGTTAAAACTGCTAACTTCGGATGAAGGCTTGTGTGTTGAGTCTTAGGCCATCACGTATATTCTGTCAACCTACAATGCTTGGACATGACCTCGAAAACATTAGCCATAGACCGCTCAAACTTGTTCTTGCATGAGGAGGCCATATTACTGTTCATCACTGTTTCCGGACTTTTTCCTCAATATCCGTTTCAATGTAAGCCCAAACGTGTCAGAGCACCTGGAAGTGGAAGATGCCAGCATAGTTCTCAGTGAAGCTCTGGTCCGGAGGGATGACCCTGTACAGCAGCTTCTCGTTCAGAGTCAGACACGCGATGGCAGCCAGGAGCCAGCAGTCCCCTGTCCAACGCAGAGACACGGAGACACCATATGCAGGGCATGAGCTCACCTTGTCGGATCATGGGGTTCAATAGGATTGGCGAGTTGGCACGACAGTCTTGGATGCGTTTTCGTTTAAATCATCCCCTGGCTACCTCAGCTCACACCCACCCCCTAGCTGTCAGTGCTGTACCAGGCTCTGATTGATACATTCAACCCTTCTACATTGCACATACTTTGGCAGTTTAAGGTGAGAGGTGGAAGGTCTCTCGCTCCTTCTCGCAGTGGCTCCCATATAGCATTGCATCTGCTTGTCTTCAGCCCGCGTTTCAAACACATCCATGTCATCGAGTGCTTATCATGGCGGAGTGTACTAAACATGTCATGCTTCACTGAACACATTATTAGGTTCAATAGGTGAAATCCTTGTTGTGATGGGAAATTGCACATCCATGTGGTGCACATATCAGCTTCCCCCCCCTTACACTCTGACATGTTAAAAATAACATCTTGTTGGGGGGTGTTGGTTGATGGCGGTAACCAATGACTAATTATAATACACTTAGCTTCAACAAGTTCAAAATAAGGATGTTATCGTTTGCCAGATGGTCCTCAAATGCACACATTTAGCTGGTTCAATGAGTTTATATGTTTCATACACATATCATTTCTGATATACACTCCTATCAAATATTGTCCCATTTCGTAGAATTAATTCAGTTCATTCATTGACAGCATTCGTCTTTTTTGTAAATTGAATTTACATTTAAAATATTACCTAATTCTCCTTGACAGATATCAGATCTGTTGGCTCCATCTATGATGAAGTGGGGATTTCCACAGATTTCCTGAAAGCAGAATTTGATGACTGTAACATTCTCTCTCTGTATGAGTGAATATGGACATCTAGGCATAGACACACATTTGATGTTGAATATGAGAACATAAATCAAAAATTGAAACATATCTACATACATTATTTTCATTAACTTAATGTTCACCTACACTTTTTATCATAGGATTGGTTTGCATGACTAAACGTCAATCACATATTACTTTAAAAGTACCACATGTCGGAATTAGATATCCACTCTCAATACTGGCCCCTCTGGCCAGTGAGTGAACTGCAGCCTCCATGAGCGCCTGCGTCAGTGAGAGTTCCACACCCGTTTAGAGACGATAACAATCGTATGCTTATGCCAGTTCTAAAACATAATAAACATAACAGGCTGTTCTACGCAAGGGAGAGAGTTAGGGAAGGTCTAATTTTTAAGTTCAATCACAACGTGTTCATATATTTAATCAAGTTTAAAGGGATTTATGGATGTACATATCCTATACGTAGTCCCTTTAATGTGAACAACATATTCCTCATCATGGTTTCTGCTGTCAACAATATCCAATTCAAGGAATATTACACTGATTACACTATAAGATGTCTTATGCAATAGAAATAAACACATAAAATGTGTGATGCCACTTATTGTGCACATTTACATCACAGCTAATAATTAACAAGTTGAGGACTTGTCCCTGTGGAGAACTGTGCAGGTTGGATCGTAACTTTTAACTTGCCCATTAAAATGTTGGATATCGGTGCCATGAAGAGCTATAGCTAAACATGTAAATAACAGTTGTTCCAGGTCAAGTGCTCCTGAATCCTGTAGACAAATGATGGACGCATGCCACTCTGTCTGCTAGCTGTAAGAGTCAGCTACGGTCAGAGGACTCCAGTCCAGCTAAAGCCATTCAGCAGATGCTGTTTTTAAGGGCCGGGACTGTATGGTGTTGTTTTCCTTCAAATGTTTTAGACTTTACACTTTAGGCTGCAGCATGAAATGTCATGTTCAGTTTCATTATTAGAATTTCTGTATTAGCAATAATTATGTACTCATAATCAAAATAGCGTTTGTAAGAATGTTTTATGGTCCAATGCAAAGTCCCAATGAATAATGGGTGAGTGATTGAAACGAATGCCAACCTTTTTTGTTGTGATGTTTACCAACATTGTAGATGATGAGAGGCAGGCAGGTTTAGCATATCTTTAGCACCTGATCCTTGTAAAAAAGTCAGGCTGTGAGCATGAGTGATCCTTATGACCCTTGTCCTGTTACCAAGTTACACTTTAAGCTTGAAGGATAAAAGAAGGAATTTGTGAAGTGCACTACTACTTTGCACTTGTAATTAAACAGTATCTATTACGAAAACAATCCAGCCATGTGGATCTTCCTTTGCAGTGAATTCAATTCACTTGTGAAATCGAATGCCCTTTTTGCGATTCAAACACAATGCAACATTAAGTAGCATTAAACAAGCATGGGCTTAATAAGTTGTGCATATGTGGTCCTGAAGTGAACTGTCTTGGCGGGCTTGCTATTCCAAACTCCCAACAGACCCCGTCATGCTGAATACAGCACTGCTGGTCATCGGTGTCGGTCAGCTGTCTGTGACTCTAGAAGGTGATAACCCCGAGAAATGTATTCACCACTATGCTCACAAATCACTCTACACCCCCCAGAACTCCCCCCAATCCACTGTGCCGGGAAATGTTTAACTGCATGGAGAGTTAGAAAGCGTTTGAGTGTTATTGAACTCCAGAAAAAAAATGAATAAAATGAGAGAATCGAACAATTATTGTTTTGAAAATACCATCATTGATCCTTTCTGATCCTGTGAGGGCACTCACCGTTGGACGCTTCCATTCAAACTTCATGGGGCTTTTACAACTGTAATACAGAGAGGAGTCGTCTGCGGGGAACAGGGGGTCTTCAAACAGCACTTTCTTGTGCACATACTTGTCCCGCAGTTCCAGAAAAGTCTTCAGCCGCTTGGCATCTTTGACGGTCTCGTTCCTGCTGAGGATGGCAGTGTAAATTGAGTTGGACCCCACAGGAGGATAGTCCAGTTTCCCGTCAGGTCCAACTAGTGCCTCAGTCTCCAGGTTGGTTCTCTCCTCAACCACCTCTATGACCATAGTCCTTTCTGGAAGTCTCCCTTCTCCCTCCGGATCCACTCGTGGCTCTGCCATTTGCATTCAGGGTTTAAGAGGTCACTCTGAAAGCTGAAAAGTTATTATTTGCAGAAGTAGATGATGGACTTGCAACACAGCCCAAGAAACTTCCTGTCTCCAATCATTACCGTCTATTCACTCCCAGTTCCTCAAATTCTTTGGGGGTGCTCAAGCAAAAACCCCAACTGAGCCTCGTATGTCAGCACTTGCATTTGCAGTGGCCTGTCCGAGTGTGAGGGCTAAATATAGGCCTCTTCGTTGAAGAAAAGGGAGGTGGCTTCACAAAGACTTTCACTCTCTCCATCTATGTATCTATATATCTGTTCATCTATATATCTGTATCTGTTTGTCTATCTGACTGGCTGGCATGGCTGACAGTCAGTAGATTAATCCAAAGCCATGTTGAATGGCTTTGTATGTGTGTTGAATAAGTGAACATTATATGTGTGTAGCAATGTCTTTTACTACACACTACCTAGGTGAACTTTGCTTGGCTCCTCCAAACACAAAGGACACAAGGTGGTAATGTTAAAGCTGTTTTTTTGCAGGTAATGGAAAGGGTGCTCCATTGCCATGCAGGAGATGGCTGGTTTAACAGGCGTGCAGCCTCACCCAGCCCCAGAGTCCTATCAGAATTAGCCAGGTGAGTCTTTGTAAACCAGCCATCATCCACACACACTCCCAGAAAGTGTTGTCAGTTCTTCAGGTTGTAATATTATGATGGTGTGATTATGATCAGGTCTGTCTTCGTCTTCTGCCTAATTCTGGTGAGACATCTCAAGCCACCATTTTCTAATGTTTCCAATTCTCTTCTTCCCCCAATGAGCACTTCTCTGCAGGGGATTCAGCAGCCACGCCTGCATCCTGGGTTTTTTAGACTGTCGTCCGCCTGGTCTCTCTAAACTAAAGTGTTCAGACCGGGACAGACCATTTAGCTGTCAGCCATATTTGGACCTTGGAGAGTTTTTTCAGTTGAGGCTATCTACCACGTGGGTGAGTGCCTCTCCATGTGTTCAGTTCATTTCCAGTAAGTGCGCACTCCCTGACACCTTCCAAGCTCCCACCGTGTTGGTGATCTCCTATTTCTGAACCGACCGATCAACCATGACTAATATTTATTTGTCATGAACAGCATAGAGTGGTCATTTTATGCTTCCTTCGTGATTGGTCAATACATGTCTTTGATATCCAGGGAGACTCATCAGCCAGTTGCAGCAAGTCATGAATTAGTGATCACCTGTTCTAAAATACAGTAGTGATAGGCTAGGAGTGATAGGTAGATCCAGGTAACAACAGCAGGGCATTGAAAATGATGACAGCACAATTCCTTCTTATTTTTGCATTGATTGAGTGGTATTGTCATTGAGAAACATTTGATTAGCCTACACTCAGTCCGTATACAATTTAGTAATCTACTTGTATCCAAAGTGACTGACAATGAATTCAACATGGGTTATTTAGGGGCGTATAACGCATCCTACTCAATGGTGCCTCCTACTGGTAGCATAAGCACTGTTGACTTCGCCACTGCATACACAATCCTAACCACTGAGCATTATGATATCCTGATGAATAATAGACAGTCTAGTGGTGGCCAAAGATGTCCACATTCCAGGTGGCCATATCCTCTACGATCTTATTTTCCTATCCTTGCTATTATATTGTTCTATATGAGATTCCCAAGGTTGTTGAAAGAAAGAATGGGTGCCCGATATAAGGAAACCCCGAATACAATAGTAAATGTTACTTGCCAGGACACAACTGTAAATAATATGCATAATTAAGTGGAAAATATGATAGTATGTTTTCCTTCCAGTGGCGTAAAGACGGACGTCCTAGGGGTTTATCATTGTCGGTTTTCCTTGTTTCGTAAGGCCTAATTAAGTGCCTGAGATGAATCACGTGGTGTTACCGTGTTAAACTGCACTACTGTAGCACTGCTAAGAAAAATGCCTTTGGCAATAAATAAAGGTTAAATTAAATAAAATCTCTTATTCTTAGTCTCGCCAACAGAGAATGAACGGTGGCGTCAAACGATAAATGGGAATTATTTGAAGCTCCAAAAGGGGGGGATAGGTCCATGTGTCTGGCAACTCTGCCTCTGACGTATCACGTGACGCTCCCTCGCATTCTGTCCGCATCCTTGAACGTCGTCGCCATCATCTTTAGCTAGCTAACATCTCACTTTAACCTTTAAGTGTGAGAGTTGGTCACTTATACTTGCTATTATGACATCTGTCACTTCAGTCTGTGGGTATTTTACTCTGCTAGAATGATATAATGCGAGTATTCAATAAATGTATGTCAGACATTAGTATTACGCAGAAGTGTATGAACAGATACACTAGCCATAGCTGTTATCACACTAGTCTTTGGTCTTGAGAAGTCACGTTAGCAAGGACCGAGTTGCGAAGGGTCTCTAGCCTCGCATCGCGCCAGCCAGCCAGCTCGGTGTCTCTCCAGGCCTGGGACAGATCCGAGGCAGTAGAGATAGGTGAGCTAAACTAGCGGAGTGGTTGAAACAACCCCAGGATCTCTTGAAGCGGATCGTCCCAGACAGCGGCTCCTCTGCCCGCTCCTCTGCAGCGTCACTGACACCAGCTCATCCGCGTACGTCTCCATTTGTTGTTTACAGTGACAGCCTTTTTGTATTGCGAAGAGAATACATGGTCAAAGGTACTAGTGCTTATGGCCAGGCCTCTTTCTCAAGCGCATCCATGTCATCGAGTACTATTCAGTGTACTCTAAACATGGCACGCTTCACTGAACACATTATTAGATTCAAGAGGCGAAATTATTGTAGTACTGTGTTGTCATGTCATTATCAAGACGGTGTTGTGAGGTGAATGCTCGTTAGTGCTCTAGTTAGACAAGTGATTCACTTGTTGAATAGTGTTAAATAACTAAATGTTTTGTGCAGGCGGCTTTGCCTGAGGGGAAGTGAAGATGTCTGAGGGAGAGAACAAGCAGGCTCCTGTCCAGGAAGTGCGACAGGAGTCCGGCGCGGCTGCCGCCGCATCGACGGGTCAGGGGGTGTCATCAGTATCCCCCCCGGTGTCCATGGTAACACAGCCTCCGCCAACGGCAGCCACAGAAGATGAGGAAGAAGAAAGTGAGGACGAGTCAGAGATCCTGGAAGAAAGTCCATGTGGTCGCTGGCAGAAACGAAAAGAAGAGGTAGGCGGTGCCAAACGATCGTATGTGATGTGTCGATTTCAGCAGCGCATACAGTGACTGACCCCTGATCTGTTGTTCCTAAAAGGTGAATCAACGCAATGTTCCCGGGATTGATAATGCCTACTTGGCAATGGACACAGAGGAAGGAGTGGAGGTGGTTTGGAATGAGGTCATGTTCTCAGAAAGGAAAAACTTCAAACTGCAGGAGGTGAGCTAAGATGATATTTTAATGAAGCCTTTTTTGTTTGGAGTGTCTTTTGAGCACCAGGATTACTGCTGCCAACACCACTGAATACGGCACCCAACACCTCGGTGATCATGCTAACTTTTTAGAGCAGGATTTTTGGAATATAATGGCTTCTAATGTACACAGCACTTTATGTACATACTTGTACGCATTACGTCCTTAAAAATAGTATTTTGTATATAGTGCATTGTATAGCATCTTATCCTAGCTATCTCTGTTGTGTACGGGGAATGGGTCAACCTAGCGATTATTAGTGCTTAGCACATGGTTCTATGAACATCCTTACTGTGCCGACAGCGATGTATTGTTTCTCTGTCTTCTGACTAATGTACTTATTGTAAGTGGCTTTGGATAAAAGCGTCTGCTAAATGTTAATGTTAATGCTAATATGCCTGCAAATGGATGGTCTCTGAAGGGTTGCCGTGTGGCTGTGACATGTTTTCGTTGTTTCGTTGTCGTCTCACCATAGTTATGCAGACCTCTTGTCTTTCCGTTTTGCACAGGAAAAGGTTAAAGCAGTTTTTGACAACTTGATCCAACTGGAGCATTTGAACATTGTGAAGTTTCACAAGTACTGGGCCGATGTGAAGGAGAACAGAGCGAGGGTATGTTGGCATCTCACTATCCCTCTTTCTCCAATCCTTCTCTAATTTATATGGAGGGTAGTGCTAAGAGTTGTTTTACTGTCTACGTTCGCAGGTTATCTTCATCACTGAATACATGTCCTCGGGAAGTCTAAAACAGTTCCTAAAAAAGACAAAGAAAAACCACAAGACGATGAATGAAAAGGTACGTAGGGTCATTTTTAGTTTTCCCATCTGAAACAAACTGCCTCTGACTTACCCATGTTAGTGCTACACATGTTCTTCATGCTGCATCAGAAATCCCCCCAAACCACCAAATCGTTGGTCCTTGTCCCATTCCTTAATTATTCATAGCCATGCCTTAGCCAATGTAATTGATTTTTTTGAAGATAATGGAAGACCAGTTCTATCAGAAATTAGGGATGGGCATTTCTGGCAAAAAATACAATTCGATATTCGCTGAGAAGTATTCGAGTAATATTCGTAAATCGGTCAATCAAGAACCCCCCACGCACGCAAGCAACTCGTGTACACGCACACAGAATGACACAGGGGGAAGCTTTTATGATTTGTTTGAAATCAATCTGTTTATTACAACAACTGCGCCATACGCATTCAACACGCTGTTGGGCGCTGGGGTTGATAAGTTACCGGACTACTTCTGGAGTGCTGCAATAGAAAAAAAATGAACCTACTTTCTTTGACAGCGGTCATTATATGCTTAGCAACGGTGAATTATCAAAAAGTTATTCATCACCGGAAGTTGTGAAGGCCAATGCAAGTGAACGGAGCGTTCAACTGCATTGAGAGCTGTGTAATAAATAACTATAGTCACATTCATTATTCGATATTCTACGTGACTATTCGACTATTCGACGATCGTTGCCCATCCCTATCAGAAATGTCATTTTTTTAATTTATCTTGAAAATTCCCATTTTGTTCTCTTTGGTGCCCCCTTTGGTGATAAGCAGTAATTCTTCCCAGATTTACAAACAGTCTCAAGTGCAAGGGCTTTAATAACCATTGTGTTGCTTCATTCTGGGTATTGACTTTATTTACATGAAAATCAACATGATTTCTATTTTTTAAAAAAATCACCATCTGCTATGATGTTGTAATGGAATGTCGGAAATTAATTAACTCTTACAAAATGTATTGCTTTCTCTGTCTATCAGGCGTGGAAGCGCTGGTGCACACAGATACTCTCTGCTCTCAGGTCAGCACTGCAAACATCTGCATGTCATCCAACATGTGATATCCTGTTTTAGCTATATCAGTTAATATTAATTTTCAAGATGTATTTTTGATAATAAAATGTTGGAATGTGTAGATCACAGATGGGACCAACCTCTGTGTAACGAGGTCCAAATATTTATATATTAAAAAAAGGGGTGCTTGATTTTAATTGCACTGTGTTTGCGTCGATGGTCCTCAGCTACCTGCATTTATGTGAGCCGCCCATCATCCACGGCAACCTCACCTGTGACACCATCTTCATCCAGCACAACGGCCTCATCAAGATAGGCTCAGGTGGGACCCGGAGGGGAACTAACGTCCAGCCACACAGCGGCTTCACGCTGCGCGGAGACTGAGGTCGGGTCTTATAATGATCCCCTCATCCGCGTACGCGGATCAGGGGATCATTATAAGACCCGACCTCAGCCCCGACCTCATTCACTATATTATTTTACACTTTGATTAAAGAGTGAAACCCCCGTTCTAATTGAACGCTCTAAATTCATAGGATCATTTATAATTTGGTGAAACCAGCTTCACTGCTGGTTGGGGATTAAATCCATCTGTCGGTATCACCGGCGCTGTTCTTATTAGAAAATATTGCATGTTCACGTCGTAATAACGCATCCAAGAAGGCTATGTTCATTTAATTTTGTTTATTTGAATATTTTTGTCACGACACGATACGTTAAATTTGACATTTGACTGGTGATTTAATCTTATCGGTCAGTAAATGACTCGCGGAAACCCTGGAGCACGATAAGGCCGTGTGTCTCAATGTTGCATTTGAGGGAAAGATGATGTATTGTGTAGTCTGCCGTCTAGTTGTCAGGAATGACTTAAAGACCCTGGGTCCGAGCCCATGATGCACTGCGCGCCCACTCGAGTTTCATGGTCCATGAAACTCTCTTGATCGTTCGATTTGAAGACATACTTAGAAATCCGCTTGAATCTTCCCGTTTTTTTATGCATCGAGCATACATTTTTGTATATAGTATATAGTTAATGATTGTAGATAGATTTTATGTAGATATTTCCCATTTTTAAATAATTTTTGTACAAAATAATTGACCGTTTTGCCTTCGATGGCATCATCGGAGGCTGGACGTCGAAAGCGACCTATTGGTAGGCCAAAGAGGAACGAGAAGCTCTCTAAAATATATCTTAGCGAGTCGACGTTCAAGCTATGGAGGCAAATTA
>OOFH01105109.1:0-10040 GCA_900323355.1 Merlangius merlangus
CGCCTCGACTCGCCTCGACTCGCCTCGGTTCTTTTTGCGTTTCCACTAGGAAAAGTACCTGGTACCAGGTACTATTTTAGTACCTGCTCTGGTGAGGTTCCAAGCGAGCAAGCCGGTACTAAAATGTGACGTCACACACTGCTGGCCGCTGATTGGTCAGAGAGTGTCATCACTGAAGCGCGACGTCCTACAGAAAATCAACCCGCCATGTTTAAATACCGGCAACATGTAGTTACGGCGAGCTTTCTTCACGAGTGTAAAAGCTGGAAGGTAACATGGCAAAAAGTACACCGTGGTCATTTACCGAGGTTCAGACGTTTCTGTGTGTCGTCGCAGAAGAGAAGATACAGCGAGAACTTGACGGAGCAACCGTTTGTGTTTGTGTCGCGCATAGAACGACGTCACGCAGTTTCGCACCGCCGTGCTATGACGACCCCGCCCACGTTGAGTAGGTACTTTTTGTAATGGAAAAGGAACCGTGCCGAGTCGAGGCGAGGCGAGTCGAGGCGAGTCGTGCTGGAAAAGTGTAGTGGAAAAGCGCCATTATTGTGGCAAGACACATCGTAGAGCATGATTAAGTTTACTTTGGCCCTGAACACCTGACATAAATGTTTAAAAATATATTTCATGTGATTAAGAGGTTGATGACGTTATGATAGAATATTTTAGAGAGTATAAGAAAAGTGTTTATATGATGTGTTATAGCTATATGCTTAGCCTGTCAGTTAGGCAGACCTATCAACCATTGTAGTTCAGGCAGTGGTTTAATGTAAATTCCCTAAGTGTTGTCTATTGTCGTAAATGGGAGTACAGTCTTTTAAATGACTGTGTGTTAAAGAGTTATTGTGTATAATTATATAGGAACAAAACTATTAAATTGCACTATGTGAGATAGCTTTAAAAATAACCAGCCAATAAGCTGAAAAAACAGGCACTTCAACTTTTAGCTTTTTGAATTTTGAATTTTGACAAAAGGAGTGTGTATTTTGATGAATTGTAATAAGAGTTGTATATTTATTGTAACGTGAATTAAGAGTAGAGGAACGCCTTTTATTTCTAACAAGGAACCTACTAAGGGACAATTGACATTTGAACATGCACTTTAACCAGGGAATAGTTTATTTATATGTGATATTTGGGATAATTGTTAATTAAAGAGATGGATTTCGAAAAATGGAAACAAAGCTTTGTTTCTTCATTCCTGTACTGACATCTACCTGCTTTTCAGGGAGTGAAGGAAAATCTGCTCTCAACAATCTATTTGTTACTTCCGTCCTGGCCACTTGGGACCGGTAACATATAGATACAGGCACTTTTAATCTACATGATATATGTTTGTTCTATATTAGATCCACCTTTATATCAAGTTATATATCACTTAACCACCACCCTGCCTGCCTACTACTACCACCCACTCACTGTTGAGCGCTAAAAAGGTAGACTTGATGACTTTGCTGATTGGATCTTTACAGGTGGCATGTGGTCAACGGTTCATAACTGATTAACTCATAAACCAGAAGAAGTCATATCGCCACACCTACATAGAGGCTTTTGCTCAGACTGTCCCTTAAATAATCGAAAGAAGACCTTTCCTACTGGACCTACTTTATCCTATCATAAGAAATGGAAAGGGGAACATTTCTTGGTTGGAGAAGACTACTACTTGATTTTACAGGTAAGGTTTTCCACGATTCCTGCACATTTCTAGACTGACACACCTTTCTCCCACCGTTCAGAGTTAATCATTGTCCTACCTTTTGTTTCAACTTACCCGGAAGAGTCCTGCCATTTTCTTCATTGTATGCCTGAGAGAAAATGAAAAGAGTGCATTTGAGTTTAATATTGTATAATAACAATGTCACTTTGTGTTATATGTGATACAGTGGGACAGTGCTATTCAAATTGTATAAGACTTTATATGTACAATTTATTTTTCTTATACCATCTCGTGATCAGGATTTCTTACAAACGGATTCATCCTTTTTTAAATGACCCAATTTCATTGCCTATTCTGTCATTTATTTCTATACATTGCTCTTTGCAGGTCTTCTTTTAGTCCTGTCCTGCAGTAGTGGCCTGGATGTTTCTTTTTCCAAGAGTCAGTATGAGGTGGCGAGAGGAGGGAATATAGCCATGACATGTTCATACACACCAGCCAGGCCAGAATCAAATGCCTTCTTAGTGAAATGGGAGGCTCAACCTGACAAAGAAAATGATGGATGGGTACGTTTTTTTTTGTTAACTTTGATGATCTAACTGATTGTACAATGACACGGCTGGGAAGTGTAAGGGCCAAAGCTGGTGGTAGCTACTTATTAACCTTCTCAATTTTTACATTTTTATTTGGATTCATTAAATGTAGGTGTGAATAGATACTTCAAGTGGTTGTGCTTTTCCTGACAACAGATATACAATATCCAAAAGGGAAATCATACATCAATTAATTACATACATAATTAATAATACCCTGATAGGTTTTTGCTGGTGTCTTGTCATAAGAACGTCAGTCACCAGTCTGACTCTGTTCTGTGCATCTTATAATAAAACCTTTAACAGTAAAACATTGTATAACGTCATTAACCAATTGTAGCTCTTTTGTCTTGGACAGAAAGGCTCTGAATGGAGAAAGGATAGTTGTAAAACATACCTGGTTTGTGTGTGTCCCTTAGGGGCCAGTGGCCACCTGGTTTCCAAACAATCATATAGACATCGCTCCGAACTTTGAAGGCCGAGCTCAAATGTCGGTTGATCTCGCCACACGGCAGAGCACACTCCAGCTGGATAAAGTTCTAATGCAGGACAGTCGCATCTTCCAGTGCAGTGTAACTATCCCAGGCGACGATGAGGGGAAAACAGCAGCTACTACTACCCTATTGGTCCTAGGTGAGAAAACATAAAAATACAGAACCATTCAATTATCCTCAAGATCTCTTAAGCCACATCCATGGAATCCAAAAATCGAATGTCATTAAACTATAAATTCATTTTGTATTCAGACATTTGTCGTGGTGAAGTGAGATTCTTGGTTGTGAATGGAGATTTTAATTGTCGATTTCCATTGTGTCTGGCTCCAGAGGCTCCATCCAGGCCTGTCTGTGGGATCCAAGGCACGGCTGAATACTGGAACAACATCAGCCTCAGCTGTATGTCTGAAGAGGGCTCCCCTAGTCCCACTTATAAATGGAAGAGCTACAGTGTCCTAAATGCTCCCAGAGTATTCCCACTCCGGGCCACTGAAAGTAGGCCTTTCATCCACATACAATGCATTATTCTACTGCATGTCAAGAGTATTTGAAATTGGGTGCGAAATGCTTTTGTTGTGTTGACAGTGATATACCCCACTCTTCCCTTTAAAACCTTGTGTTGTCTACGTTTTTGTTATAGAGGATGGAGTCCTGGCTCTCTTTAATATTTCAAAGGAGGATTCTGGGTTTTTCGTCTGTACCGCAACCAATCGAGTTGGTCATGAGAGCTGCAACCTCACCCTATCGGTGCTTCCCAGTGAGTGCAAAAATGAACTTGATTGATTAGTATTGATTAGTATTATGAGTATTATGCTACGATGTAATCGAATGTCAGTTGCGACACCGTTCTACGCGAACAATTACAGATTATTACGAAAGGTGTCACCAGAGTCCAAATGGAACATTTTGAGATGACCACTTCAATGTTTATGTCTTTCTTTAGCCACTATGAAAGTTGGGGCAACAGCAGGCATCATTGGAGGGGTCGTAGCAGGTCTCGTCGTCCTCGGCATTGTTATCTACTGTTGCTGTTGTAAGAAGGATAAAGAGGACAAGCATGTCGAAGGGTATGCATGAATTCCATTTAATGGGCCTACCCGTTATAGCATCCTTTTTGATGACTTGTCTGTGTAAAAGTATACTCTCTGCTCTTTTTGGTACAATTTTGTACAAAACCTTCCGCTATGTGCTTTGCTTTTTGCTATAACTATTTTGAAGAACATTGTTGTTTCATGCCATGACTGTCTTTCTCCGTCAGTTCTCCTGGGGACGTGGAGTTCCAAGACCAACCCTCAGTTAGAAACCAATATTTGGATGACCAATCAAGCACCTTGACTAAGCCATACGTTGAAGAGTCAGACCAGTTTGAAGAGAAAAGTGTTCGTGATCTGGGCAACCACAACGACAACCGGGCTGGGACAAGCGTGTTGGAAGCTGAACAACACAGTTATAATGATACAGAAAATGGCTATGGAAACAGTAGTGATGGCATTCGTGGACGCCTTGACGAAAAGCGTGACTTCTCTCGGGGAAGTCGCGATCGACTTGATGATCAGGATAAAATTCGTGGAAGTCGCGATCGGCTTGATGATCATCCAGACCGCTATCGTGGAAGTAGCGACCGCCTTGATGACCAACGTGATCGTTATCGAGGAAGCCGCGACAGACTTGACGATCAACATGATGACATTCGGGGAAGTCGCGACAGGCTTGACGATAAACGCGATCGCTATCGGGGAAGTCGCGATCGGCTTGACGACCAAAATTATGAAATTCGGGGAAGTCGTGATAACCTGGACAATACACGAGATCGCTATGGCAGTCGCGATCGTCTTGATGATAATCGGGATCGCTGCTATGGCAGTCGTGATAACCTTGATGCACAATATAATCGGCATGGTGGAAGTCGCGATCGCCTTGGTGAGAGTAGGCCTAGTTATAATGTCTAAAATCTAAAAAAGCATTAACGACAGCCATGACCATTAATCTTATGCCAAATTTTCAAAAACAAATAAAATATCATATGAATTTGACATGTTGCATGTCATTTGCATACATACATATTAACCTTTTTTATATCGTGATACTTTTGTGTTGTTGGAAATCATCATTAGGCTTTTATGTCCTTTGTATATTATGTCAGCATATTTCTATAGATTTTAGCACTAGAAAATGAATGAACTATTAATAAGATTACCTCATTTGAAGAAACAATGAGAGAACCTCAGAAAGACAGAACATCTTGCTGCATAACACATTTTCCAGGATCTAAATAGAAGCATAACTGTATTTAATCTCTGCAATTTGCAGGTAAAAATTATTTCAATGAATTTCTTTAAAATTTTCAAAATATATACTGAGTAAATCAATACTGTTTTGTGCATAAACTAAACAACTGCCATAAAGTACCATTTTACACAAAAAATGACACTTCAGAATCAATAGAATTATGTGCATATAGCCCATAGCAACAAGTAAATTGTTGAATTGTTGTAGGCTCTATAAATTCCATAATGTAATGTGTGATGTCTATATTGTGCGCTTTTGATATCCTTTTTTTTGTTGTTCTGTCGGTGCCATTGTTAATCAATTAAGTAAAAAGGGGTGTACTTATTAATTACCAATTTGTACGTTATTGGTTATGTAAATCAAATAAGTCGATTTCAATAAATATTTACAAACACTGACTTCCATATTATGAGATGTATCTTTTTTAAATGTTAAACTTACGCACACACACACACACACACACACACACACACACACAAACGGCATGACCCCCCTCGTGTTCTTCATTGTTCAAAGTTATAAGTATTTAAAAAAAAATACACGTCAAGGGTAGGTCTATATTTATTAAATGAAACGCAACTGATGACATTATGTTGTCTGGCCTTAATAAAATGTAAATACATTGTGGACACCCACTTGTTATTATTCGCGCTTACCCGTCGCTATAGTGGTACAATCCCGTTAGTCGCAGTTGATTTACTGCGCCGTTGCAAAGACTGGAGCAAGTAACGAAGCAGTCAACAAGAAGTCCCATCATGTGGACTGTTTGTACTGCACTGTAAAACGGACGGTAAAATGAAGTTTTGTCGTTTGGCTGTGTTGATATGCGTATTGGGTAAGTTTTGCTCAAACTTTGAGCTTTTTCTATCTTTGTGAAGCAGAGAATCGATGGGCAACTTGTGGGGCGATCACTGCAGGTCTGCGCTTCGGTCGACTACAAGGAAAAGGCGATGGCTTACTTTTTATTGTGTTTAAACAAAAAACTATTAAACAAGACCAGCGCGTCTTTATTGGTGGTTATTTTAATTGGTCTAACGTTAACCGTTACCTATTATTTCCAGAAGGAGATTAAGATACATTTTTGTATCGTTTAGATAGCCTACGTCTGAACTATATAAATAGGCCAAAGTGGGGTAAACTAACTGTTATGCGTTTTTGTTTTACATGCTTTTGAGTCCGAAATGTTCATTCTACAGGGCCGCCTTTTGTAAGGCAGGAAATGGGGGAACTGATAGGAAAAGCCGAAAGGTTTCTCAGGAAACATGGAGCGTCCTGTGGGTGCTTTGACAAATGACTCAGAGACGAGTCAAGTGCCCGAGTCCACATTAAATCTGCGGGAAACTAGGTCACATACGTACTCTACCGGCTTCACGTTAGCCTATATTCCTTAGATAAGTTGTAATGTTATCTAAAATTGTCTGACGAAATTCAGCGTCTGATAATCTATTAAGCGCTAAAAGGCATACCTACACACCTGTTGATTCACTTGTCATGATGATGTAAAAGACAAAAAGAGTAGGCCTATAGCATAATTTAGTTGTGATTGAAACACAGCAGACATGGTGATTCATATTTATCTGACGGAAAGTGGGAGGGGGGCGCTCACCTCGACGGTGCTATGCGGTTCCGCTTTTCTTTTTTGCTGAGATTTACCACGTAACGGTTGCTTTTAAACCCTCGCATTTAATTGGCCAATGAGACTCAGCTGGACTTGCCAAGCGAATCTCATTGGTTAGAAGTCTCGTGCACCTTCTCCCCTCTACATTCTTAGATTCGGATGGGGGATATTTTTTTCTGCGTAGCCTTAACAATGGTCTGACCCGTGAACAAAAAGACAAAGGGAAGGCCAGAACTAGGCTGACATTTTTGGAATGTAGGAGTCCGGTCCCTGCCATATTTACTAATGTTTGTGTTACAAACTTTTTCAAATAGGCTACACAGGCACAAGCAAGCTTTGTAACACAGTTATAAAGCTAAGCACATTGGAACGACATTTGACTATTATTTTGATAAATATGACACACTGTGTTTCTATGACGAGAGTGGGTCAGACAAATTGCCTTTGTTTGTATTTCCGGTCTTCAGGGACTTATTTATACTAAAAACCCTGCCCCACCCTATCCTACATGAGTAGGCCTACCAACATGTCGAGGCTTCAGCCACAAGCCCCCAACTGCTGCCGGTTATGATGACAACCCCCTGCTGCTTTGCAGAGCGCCCCAGCCCCCTTCAAATAGTGGAATTTGACCTCTGTGACCCTAGCATTAAGAAAGAGAAGCCCCAATTTCTGTAGCTCTCCTCCTGTTTCATAATTTTGCACTGCATTGCTCTGTTGTTTGCACACATACAGATAAACACATGTGTATGCACACTCACGCACACGTTTCTTTTATATGACATGATCTGATACTGATTGATGATAAAAGTAATAATAACAATAATAATAATTAAAAGAAAACTATGATATTTAAGTTCTGTTGAATTGTAAAGTGGAAGAGAAGGGGGCTCTTACTTCAGAAGGTCACTCGGGTACAAGCTCTGTTTCTTGGTTGATCAGCAGCATATATAATCTCCTGAGCCTTTTAAACACATGGGACATATATCTCCATGAATCAATTACAATTATTATTCCTTAATTTCTGTTGAATACATTCTTAATCAAGTGTTCTGTTTTATTTCTACGTGTGTGTGCGTGTGTGTGCGTGTGTGTGTGTGCGTGTGTGTGCATGTCCACGCGTGCGCACACGCATGTCAGTCTGCGTCTGTGACGGCGTGCACGTGACGGTGCAGGAGAAGCAGCAGTTCGCCATGCTCTTCCAGGCGGTGGTCTTGCCGTGCCAGTACCACACCGCCTCCACCAAGACGCCGGTGGTGCAGTGGTGGTACAAATCCTACTGCCGCGACCGCACGCAGGAATCCTTCTCCCCCAGCACTCTGGGGGCGATGGGCTCCGCCCTCGGTGCCCAGTCTCACCTGGAGTGCTCGGATACCAGCCGCACGGTGCGCATCGTGGCCTCCGGCCAGGGACCCTCCATGACCCTGGCGGAGCACTACAAGGGCAGAGACATCGCCATCGTTGACAGTAATGTTCCCAGTTTTGCACCACTTTAGGTGCAAAAGGTGCCCGCTAAGGTCTAAAGTTATGGTTGGACGTCGATGCAACGCAAGGGGGTTCACGGACCCATTACGTCCTTGCGGAACCTCCTTGCGTCCACCGTAAGGGCCTGACATGCGCCTCCCAAAAATGTTTTACGTTGCGTCGAGTTGACGCAGCAGCAAGGGCTGTGATTGGTCCGCTAACGTAAACCCGACACAGAGCTAAAACAGGTTCACGGCTGCGTCAAAACGACTGCGTGGTCATTGCGTTGCGTTGACGTCCAACCATAACTAAGCCTTTAGGTGTTTGTGAGAGTAAGACAGTGAAACCCCAGAACGAATGCCTATGTCTCCTCCGTGTGAGCTTGTAAAACCATTGTGTGCGTATCTTTTGATGTATACTATCAGCACTGCGTGAAGCACTTGGCAGGAATTACAGCGGATCGGAGCTTTGTGTTTCCTGATTCATAAATATAGCCCTTCCTTTGTCTCCCATCTCACAAAAGAGGGGTCACTATGCACACCTTATCACAGGCCTCCATTCTCTCATTCAGATGTATTCACGTTGGGGATCTGCGACCCGTGACCACCCATCCTATTGAGACACATGTTTTATAGCCCCGGCATATCAGTAGAAAACAGGGCCACTGGTCTAGGTGGATTACAGTTATGGGGAGCCAAACATTCACTTCCCTCATAAAAGCATCAATTTGTTTGAACGTGTGTATGTGAGTGTTTTTGAGCGTGCGTGTGTGCATGTGTATCGTGTGTGTGGCTCCCTGATAGCAAAGCAGTTGACTATGATTTATGGTTATCTTCTTTCCTTCCCCCAGAATCAAACTTGCGGATCGGTGAGCTCCAGTGGGGCGACAGTGGAGTGTACTTCTGCAAAATTGTCATCCCAGACGATCTTGAGGGCAAGAATGAGGGCCAAGTGGAATTACTAGTGCTGGGTAGGTCAACAACGCAGAAAACACTATCAAAACCTACAGCTCAAAGCTAGGGAAATTAGGTTCTCTTCATGATTTCAACAACAAAAAGCTATATAACCTCAATGAGTTCAGCTTGTTGAATAAACAACAGCCAATACATATTAGTATTGGTAACAATACAGGAAACAAGGCATAACTCCTCCCCTCTCAGTTTTTGTTATCCTGCCCAGGCTCCGTGCCGTCTCCAAAGTTCACAGTTCAAACAGAGTTTAGAATATGAGGTAACACTTTACAATAAAGATATTAATTAACCATTAATTAAAATCTGCAGTAATAAGCGTTTTTATATCTCAATAGTATAAGCTTCAGGGTTAAGGTTTGGGTTAGACCCAACCCTATTAACTAATGTATAAATCGATACCATAGTTAACATGAACACCATTATCCTAGTTAACATGAACAGCATTAGTAAATGTTTACTGGAACATTAGTTAACTGATTATGAACTGTTAGTTAATAGTTTATTCATGCTTATTACTCAATATTGTAAAGTGTCACCAAATATATTTTTTTTTAACAAGAGTAAAAGATTATGTGGTGGCTTTTGTCTTCATTCATGCTCACATTCATGAGATACAGTTGTTTGGTTAGCTTATCTTTTAGAAACATGACTTATCTTATCTTAGCCGGAGACCCATTTTGGTTCAGCCAAAGTAAATTAGAAACAACAATATCATCTGTATCTGGTTAAAGAGCTGACAGTAGAATGGGTTAAATTACACCACTAAGACAAATATATATATTTGAGATTAGTATTGAGCGAAGTATATATATGTATATATATATATGTATATATGTGTATATACTGTGTGTATATATATATATATATGCAAACCTAGCACCAGGTAACAACTTTTCTTAAGTATTTTTTCATTCAATCAAAGTAAGCAAAACGTTCATACATGTAAGCTGTGTGGCT
>OOFH01105110.1:0-16140 GCA_900323355.1 Merlangius merlangus
CTATCTCTCTAACTGTAGCTCTATGTCTCTCCCAGGTTAAGGTCTCTCTCTCTTTCTAACTGTAACTGTCTCTCTCCCAGGTTAAGGTCTCTCTCGCTCTCTCTAACTGTAACTGTCTCTCTCCCAGGTTAAGGTCTCTCTCTCTCTCTAACTGTAGCTCTGTGTCTCTCTCCCAGGTTAAGGTCTCTCTCTCTCTAACTGTAGCTCTGTGTCTCTCTCCCAGGTTAAGGTCTCTCTCTCTCTAACTGTAGCTCTATGTCTCTCTCCCAGGTTAAGGTCTCTCTCTCTAACTGTATCTCTCTCTCTCCCAGGTTAAGGTCTCTCTCTCTCTCCAACTGTAGCTCTGTGTCTCTCTCCCAGGTTAAGGTCTCTCTCTCTCTAACTGTAGCTCTATGTCTCTCCCAGGTTAACTGTATCTCTAACTGTATCTCTCTCTCTCCCAGGTTAAGGTCTCTCTCTCTCCAACTGTAGCTCTGTGTCTCTCTCCCAGGTTAAGGTCTCTATCTCTCTAACTGTAGCTCTATGTCTCTCCCAGGTTAAGGTCTCTCTCTCTTTCTAACTGTAACTGTCTCTCTCCCAGGTTAAGGTCTCTCTCGCTCTCTCTAACTGTAACTGTCTCTCTCCCGGGTTAAGGTCTCTCTCTCTCTCTCTAACTGTAACTGTCTCTCTCCCAGGTTAAGGTCTCTCTCTCTAACTGTATCTCTCTCTCTCCCAGGTTAAGGTCTCTCTCTCTCTCTAACTGTAGCTCTGTGTCTCTCTCCCAGGTTAAGGTCTCCCTCTCTAACTGTAACTGTCTCTCTCCCAGGTTAAGGTCTCTCTCTCTCTCTAACTGTAACTGTCTCTCTCCCAGGTTAAGCTCTCTCTCTCTCTCTCTCTAACTGTAACTGTCTCTCTCCCAGGTTAAGCTCTCCCTCTCTAACTGTAACTGTAACTGTCTCTCTCCCAGGTTAAGCTCTCTCTCTCTAACTGTGTCTCAGTTAGAGAGACAGGTCAGGTACAGATCAGGGTAAGGTCTTTGACCCGCTCTCTCTCTCTCTCTAACCCCACCTCTGTGTGTCCCTCTCAGGGTAAAGTGGCCCAGACGGCGTGCATGTCTGTGTGCAAGCACATCAGCAGCTCCCTGCTCCAGCTGCTGCTGGACCCGGACGTCAGGAGCCTCTCTATAGGCGCCCTGCACCAGGTCAACACCGACCTGCTGCAGTGTGAGAGTGAGTACACAACCCCCCCTCCGTCTGTAGTGTAGTACACTGGATGACCACAGGGGGTGCTGCTGGACCACCATTCCTTCTGTGTTAAATCAACGCGAGGGCTTGATTGGGATGAAATAACACATAATTAACACAATGATGCAAGTAGGAAAAGTGCTTATTGCACAGATGTAACAGTTTGTAATTTGACTTAAATTTAATCAAAATCTTTAAGTATTAATCTGTATTTGATTATCTTGTTTATTATTTTAAGTGCATGAATCGCAAATTAGAACAATGAGCTGAATGCGAAAGTAGAAAAACTTGATTTTGGTTATCATGCAGTTCATTGTGTCGCCCAACAACAACATACTAGTGAGAGGAGTCTCTCTCTCTCTCTCTCTCTCTCTCTCTCTCTCTCTCTCTCTCTCTCAAACAATATATATCCGATTTGACATGAACTCTTTCACATCTCTTTTCTCTGTCAGAAATGGAATCAAGTGTGGCTGTCCCTGTACCCCGCCAGTCAATGCAGCATGGGCCGGTTGGAGATCAGTGACATTAGAAGTGCATGGGCAGGTAATGTCATGCAGATAGGCTGAGTTTATAGCACCATTAACGAATGTAACCTTGTTCCCTCTCTCCTGCCATTAACATTCATTGCAAGCACCCCAGGCGTTCGGTCTTGTAATGACTAGAAGCTCTGTGCTTCTGAGCGTCATTGGCGAGAGAGAGGGTGGGACGTCCCAACATGTGTCTGATAAACTTGGGTTTAGTGTTAAGAGGCATCATCAGAGAGGGAGCGACCACCAATTGTGGAATATCTGAGGAACAGGAATACATTTCCATTTTATGTTTGACATATTGCTTTGCATGCAGTGTTAGTTTGTTGTTCTACTTCTCGCTGTGTAGGCCTACCTATTCTTCTGATTCCGAGCACTGTTAACTGGCTCATAAACCTCATAGGAAGTACAAGAATGGAAATTGCATTGCGGTAGACCGAGATAACACCACAAACCGTGACCCTGTCAGATGACAGGAAGCTGATGCCAGAGTAGTAACACCACCTTTCAGGATGAATCTATCTAAAAAAAATTGGTTTCGTATTGCCTAGGGGGGGTTCCTTTCTGCTATAGTTTATTTAATGCTAGTATGTTGGGGATTTAGCTAATTTAACGTTGGCCTGCTGATGTTAGCGAGGCAATGTTGTGCATGCTTAGAGAGCTCTAGCTGTGCTGCTATCCAAACATAATGCAAACCTCAAACACTCCCTGGCTGGGATGTAATACATGTGGTTTACATCAGGATAAGATGCCACCATCATTATGATGAGCACCACTATTTCTGTCATTGGTGATCCAACAGGGGCAGGTGTGGGGGGGGAACGGCCCAGCGCAGGGCTCGGAGGGGATGCTAAGAGACACCAGCAGGGCCACAAGGAGCGGAAGCTGAAGGTGGTCCGACTGTCCGACATCATCAGTGTACTCAAACTGCCCCCGCATGCTGAGGCCCTGCCCAAGGTAAACACCTTATTCTCTCATTTGACACAAAGTATAGGACTTGGTTTTTACCATCCATTTCATAAACATGATGATCAGAGTCACGGTGATGTCATTAAGTCTTCTCTGAGTGGGAGGTAAGTTGGGGTCAACTTGACTCTTTATAGATGTCGACTAAGGTGAATCCATTATTTAAGGTTTTCTCTTTGTCACATATATATATGTGAAGTATTTAACAATTATTCGCCTGAGGTGAAGTGAAAAGTGTTTATGTTTAGTGTTTACTATTCACGGAGCCTGAGGTGAATAATTGTTTTAGTATATGCTACTCGTGAACACTTCAAAAAGAAACAAGATAACACTTCTTGCCGGGATCTATTTGTTTTTAATAGCTGTTTATTTGTTTTTGTTAGCGTGACAGGTATACCGTCATGTGCGCTAAACAATATCCCGAGTTTGAGATCTCAATCATGGGATATTGCCCAATATCCCGAGATAGTGAACCAATCAAATTGCGCCGTGGTTCACGTGTAGCATATACTAATGGATCATATATAACCTTTTCTGTTCAGAGTGGAATGGTATGTATAGCATCTTAGTTATAGCAAGTACTGTTAATAGAATGAAGCTGAAACCATCAACTCAGATTATTCTTGTTGTAGGATAACATGGCAGCATTCTGTGTGAAGACGGAGGAGAGAAACTTGGTGTTTTCTGCCATGAAAGAGGAGAGTACTGAGTGGGTGGAGAAGGTGTGCGAAATTGCCTTTCAGGTGAGACACAACCCTTTGATTGGTTGAATACTGCCAAGAACCTTGGTATTTAAGGAAACTAGTCCAACAGTGTTTAAAGCATTGATTTCATCACAAGGGTTCAGTACCTCTTTCTGAAGTGTGCTTTCTTTCAATTATTTTGAAAAACATGACAATCCTATAATTTTGATAACATCAGGTATATTAGTTAGGCAGTGCCTTGAGCCTCTCAAGTGATGATTGGATTGATACAACAATATGCTATATTCCAGCAAGTTACTAATGTCTCCTTGCATACACTAATTACTAGTAAAAACTGAAATTGTAAATATAGGAAATTGTAAATATAAACCTTGGAAAAAGTTGACCATTCAGCACTCCTTAAAAAATGGAAAGGATCTTCTCTTTATTCTATCTTCTATTTCTCTTAGAATCCCAATGTGAGCGGAACCAGCTCTAAGCCTCAAATGGAAGACAATGTGATTTATGCCTCGACAGAAGAGGGTGATTTCCCATACATCTTCACCCCTCAACAAGCCAACCCTATCTGTTCAAATCCATTTAACAAAGATAAGTGTACATATTGGTTAACCAAACATCTTTTGTATTTTCCTCATGCTTCTTCTTCCAGTGGGTATGTTCTTGGTGGTGGTGCAGCAAACTGATGCCGCAGCACGTTGCGGCCTGCAGGGGGTGTACAAGTTACACGTTGGCCAGGATGATCTGTCGTTAAGAGAGGCAGAGAATCCAAGGACCATCTTGAGCTGGCCATACCGCCTCCTGAGACGATATGGAAAAGATAATGTAAGGGTGGAATGCACTGATGCCAGACGTTTAATACAATTTTCTTGGTGGTCATCAACATATGATCATTGGCCCCCAATTAATTAATGATTATCAATGAGTATGTTGATTACACCTGTATTGAACAGCCAATCCTGAGGTAAAGTCTTAACTAAAACACCTGTTGTTATTTTATAATAACTACACTACTACTACTACTACTATAACTATATTCATGACATTTATTTGTTATATTTCATGGATGAATAGAGTTATGACTAAGCATAGTATTATATGATTATAGTATTTCAGTTTACATGTAGGCCTACTGTTAATATAGAGATAAAAGAAGACACCTAAATGAATTGCTCTATTTTCATCCCTACAGCTTTCCTTAACCATCGAAGCTGGCAGGCGGTGTGATTCTGGACCTGGGACCTTTACGTTTGAGACCGGCCAAGCCAGAGTTTTGTTTAGCTTAATTGAGAAGGCTATCAAACACCAAACATCTTCCACTGCTGTCCCCACCAACAGTCCTGCTATCCACACAGTCCTCCCAACCCCAGATGGGGTAGCAGCACTGCCCAGTCGCATTACCTGTTCCCCTTTGCCCAAGATACCCGATATGGACTTCATACCTGCTATTTTGCAAAAAACTCTAAAAATCCAATCGAATTCTCTCATGGACTCGGAAGAGAGCTTGTACTCTCAGCCGGCAGACTGGATAAGTGCATCTGAATGTGTTTACGCTCAGCCTCTCGATAAAGTGGTATCTACCAAAGCGTCCGCTCCCGTGTCCTGTGTGACGTTCTCAGAACACCCCAGCATTGACGTCACGGAGAGGTCTGTGTCAAATCCGCATCTGGGAGTCGAAAGTGTGTACGCCGACCCAGCGAGTTTCCTTCCTCTTAAACCACCCACCACCTCCAGCATGATGGAAGCACCGGGGCCCGCTACACACCATGCCAATCCCTCAGAGCCCATCTACGCAGAAGTGTACGACAAACTAAGCCCAGGCCAAAGCAGAGCTCACCCAACTCAGACCCAAAAAGGAGAAATAGAGAAAGAACCCATTTATGCCCAGCCTGTGAGGAAAGTTGAGGGAGTAGCAAAGAATGACAGACCTGACCTGTTCAAGGACCTTTATGCACAAGTCTGCAAACTAACTCCTTCCCCAGCGAAAACAATCCCTTTCTCACCTTCAGGGTCTGCCCCGACCACCGCGATAAACTCTACCGACGAGGGCCTCTCCGATGTCATCTATGAAACACTGGGATTCATTTAGCACAGCGCTTTCTAAGCTCTATTGGAGGAAAGGCCCATTCGGCCAACATATCGGACTACGGTGTATTTCACGTTTTTTATAGTCATTTACACAGATGAGGACGAAGATTTATCCAAATTATTCAAGAGAAAAATTAATTAATGCTTTTCACTAACAAATCCCATCGGGAGGTGCTGTTAAATATCTATTGCCGTTTGTTCCTAACTATCAGTTAACCATAACAGTTGGCCTAACTGAAGTCAGATTTTATTGATAATGTTGTACACCACACATGGATAGCTAGACTGGAGGAAACCACAGCCCTAAATACAATTTGGCATTCTTTGGATAAAAAACTGACTATATCAACTCAATAATACATATATATATTTATTTTTTAATTTTTATACATGTATTTTATATAAGTAGGGAGAACAAAATGTAATATTCATGATGTTATTTCTACATATGTTTAGCCAATGCTAGCATTTTCATTGCAAAATACAATGCACATCTTAGGTCCTAAACCATTTCACTGCTGAATCCTTTTTTGTATTAACTTCATCGCATTAGACCACCAGACCAAATGTATCATGAGTAAAATGCTGCATTGTTACTGTGCTGATTTATCAGACCCCCTCCTACCATGCTCCAACTGTATAAACTACGTGATAATAATGCTACAGTGGCAAATGGATGACAGCTTTAAATTCATACATTTGTAAATAAAAGCTTACAATCATTGATTTGCCCCAACTGACTATAAGGGAAAGTGTTTATAAGCGTTGCTGTGTTTATATTCACAACAGGAAAATACAAGAAACTGCAAATATAACTTAAATGAAAAACAAAATAGTTCATGTTTGTTATAACATTCAGTTTGCCTAGATTTTATTTAATTTGAATACATATTTTTCTGAAAATACTTCAACCATCAGTAAAAACAAGATAGTTTGGTGTGATCAAAAATAAATATATTCAAAATTCCAAAATGACCAATATAAAAAAAAGCAGAGTAACAACATGAACTTGTCATCTCGTTATTTCATAATTTTCTCACATAATTGTTTACGCCAAAGTATTCAGATTTTTGTTTATAGACATAATAAAAAACCTATCACAAACATCTGCTGTAAATAATCAATATGGTCACATTTCGTAACACCCACCTGCACACCAACTGCTCGTTTAAAGACCAACAGCCCAAGAATCACAAAAGGTTTGGATTGGAACAGATTCATAGACGTGGTCAATTTAGCATTTAACGCATCACCACAAAACATCAAATTCTCCCGAGACTTCTGATTAAACAAAAAAAGCCCTGGAGCCTTAGAGATTTTTAAAAAAAGGTTTATGGTAAAAAGAAAATCTTGCTGATGTCTCCCAGAAGTTTCATCCGGTTCTGGCCTCTTATTTTTTGTGATGTGTAGCTCAGTTGGCAGACAGGAGGTCACACACCCAATTGAGTTTTATCTTCTTTTGGTTCCTCCAAAACCTGGACACAAAGAACAACCACGCTAGCCCCTTACACAGTCTGTTCAGGGCGGGATATTGTGGTGTTGTTCCGCCACGACTGCTGAATAAATAGTACAAACACCAAATGGGGCCACATTTTCCTTTGGTTTCACCCCTGCTTTTAGAAATGTGAAAACTTGTTCTGGTAATACAATTTTGAAGCACGTGATTGGTCACACGCTAGAAAACAATCATACCCACACAAATGGACTAGTAGTAGGGAAAGAAAATTCACCTGGAAGGAACTTGTATTCCATTAAAATGTTCTAAAATGACAATTATTTTGTTACTATAGCTTTATATTCTATATCTTCTACTTCAGCACTTAAAACAACTAGGATAAACTAACATGGGTGCAATGCAGTGATAATGTCAGACATCCTCCTACATACTACTTAAGTGCCTGTAGTACAAGTAACTAACTTCACCAATACATGGGTCATTCCAACATTGTCCTCTGTTGTACCTGAAGCACTGCGGGTCCCACTGCTAAAGCTGGGCCCTTGTGTGGGACGTGGGATGTAGCCGGATGCGCTGAAGTTGGAACTGTAAGGTTGGTTCCTTCAGCAAAGAACGACAAAAAAAGTGATGATGAAAATAAATAAATAAATAAATTTGGAATAACTGCACTTATTTCAAGACACCCCATATCATGGAATGCAGTAATACCAATATTTATTATTCAACTATTATATTGTTGAATAGTTAACAGAACCATCTTAACATTTTTATATATTGGAAAACAAATCTTCTCTGAAACCGGAGAAAGGAGACTTCTAGGAAGAGGACAAATGGAGTAGAGGTGTGTGTGTCCTGCTCCCACTACTTTGCATTAAATACTTTGCCTAGCTCCATTGCACTGGCTATATTTAGTACCAGTTTAACAGTAATAGCAGAGGAACTGCTTTACAAAATATTATGCGCATTTTACAGCTAATGCACGCCAAAAGCTTTTTTGGAATTAGAAGACAATCAAATAAGCAAACTTCTGGCTTCCCAAGTGTGTGTGGTCAGTGCTTCTCGGCTCAAATCTCCTACCCTACCACTAAGGTATGCGACGTAGGTCGTGTAGTTTGGTTCAGTACATTCTTGGTTTTAATACAAAGCCTTTTTTGTTACCGTTACTGCCGCTAACACATCGCTTAGTTAGTTGCATAAAATAGAATGTGCCGGGCCCATAAAGAGCCTTCTCTTACCTCATCCATGGCCATGCTGACCTTATGGTGCCTCCTCTTTACTCAGGTGTAATTAGGTAATTAAGACAATCCCATTGAATCTGTTGAACCTCCAAGCATGTCCCTCCCCAATCCAATTACGCTAAAACTGAACAAAAGATACCCGTAGAAAGCCTAAGGCCTTGGAATGAATGACCCTCATACACTTGGTTCGTATATTTTCCTCATAAATAGCCTTGCACTTACCTTCGACTTCCAAAAAGGTATCCAAGTGCTCCCCCTGTCCCGAGCCCGGTCCAGAAGCCGCCTCCACCCGCTCCTGGTGTGGCACTTTGCTGCCGTGGATAATGCTGTCTCCCAGAGCTGTACCCACTCTGGAAGCCATAGCCTGGAGGAGGTGCACCGGGGTAGGCTGGAGGGGGTGCACCAGGGTAGGCTGGAGGGGGTGCACCGGGGTAGCCTGCTGAGGAACCTAAAGCAGAAGGATCTTCGTCACATCTATTCAAACACTGCTCAGGTGGAGGTGAGGTGAGGCTCGCCTTGCGAGGCCGCCTGGTTTGCCTGATTAGGATCCCGCAGGAATCCACCTAGCCAGGCCACAAGCTAGGGGCCTGTTCAGCAATGAAAGAAAAATAAACTTGATTCTGTGTGCTATGTTTTATCTCTGATGATTATGATTTTAGTGCTATCTATTTTGACGCCAGACGTGACGCAAAAAGCATGTTGCTGTGTCGCACAATGCTAGAATAGACTCCAAGACTATTTTCACGTGCGTCTGCGCGTCCCTCTATGAATAAACCGAAATATCCCTACTAGTAGTCGCATTCCTGCATACGATTGCAGTGTAGTCAGGCTCCACCGTAGGGTGTAGGCGGGGCACCCCCATATCATATACAATGAAATAACTGTAGTTATATACAGGACCCCATATAACAACAACCCTGTGTCCTTCCGCAGACTACGCACCGCTTGTGAACTTATCTTCTAGAAATATACAACTTACCCGTGAAGTTGGGTTTAAAGCCTGGGGGCGGAGGTCCGTTGGTATGGCCATGGTCATCGTGGCCAGTAGGATAGCTTCCCGGCTCGGGTTCAGGATGGCCACCTTGAGCTGAGTTTCCACTGAGAAAGAGCTTGTAGACACCATAGGCTAGCAGTAGTAGTATGGCCAGTCCCAGCATACTACCTGAGCCCTCGCTGCCTACTGACGAGGAGCCCTGATGCTGTTGATGCTGATGGTTGCCCTGCTGTTGATGCTTGCTGCCAGAGAAACCACTAAAGAAGTTTGAGGCGAAACCCCCAAAGCCTAAGGACACAGAACATTTTCTTTTCATTTTAAACATACACAAATAACATACACAAGACCATGCTAAATTGATTATAGATAAATAGATTTTATACATATTTTTTAATGTTTTCAACGTATAATCTATTTAAAGCGACCCTTTTGTGTAGCTTTCATATGTTGAATCAACCGACATTGAAAGCACTCTTTCCAATGCAAGGCATTGTCCCCTATCCACTCCATACGTGTTTGCATGTACCTGTGGCATCGCAGGACATATTAGCATGGTGGCAAAACATTCAACCAGCTGTCATCATATATAAAAGCCCTGTGATGTATGGCCCCTACTAGGACCTAGATCTACTCAAGGATGAGACAACACACATCCACATCCACATGGTTGCAAACACACTCCCAGCTCGCCTACCACCAGACTGCTTGGATCCGTGGGTGGAACCGGACCTCTGCCTTGCCCTCCCTTCTTCGGTCAGCTCCAGGGTGTACTCCAGTCCACAGGAGCCTTTCAGTATGTAGGCATCGTCTGGATGGCTGTAGCCCTCACAGCTCACCTCAATGTGACCAAACTGGTAGGAGTTGTCCATATCAGTCTTACATTCCCACTTAAAGACGGCAAGACATACAATGAGGAAAGAGGATAAAAACACATTAAAATATGTATTCTTTGAAATTACTCTACTGCAAAATGCTGTATTGCCCATTTGTCGTTTCTGTTTAAACTGCATAAGAATGAAGAGTCATCCGGATTTCAATTAGGCTAATGTATTTAAGTAATAAACATGCAATAGCATACCACAAACATATTACAAACAAACCACAAACATACAATAATCTGAGGCCTCAAATTGGAGTTCACCCTGCAATCTCTATTAAGAGCTCTGCAAGCAGAAGTCCAATGCATTGGCCAAAGCAAGGACTTTTGATACAGCGGCACATATCTTTTTCCCCTTCATCATCTAAGCTTTGCCTCCTACTCCTTGAACTGTCTAGCCAACCAACCTGTTCCTAGCGTTATCTAACATTAACATTTGTGTCTGGGATATACCGGTCAGAAGGGAGCAGGGATCCCCATTCTTCTACTTTATGAGAAGGTAAATATGATTTGTTTGATCATTGCCAATTGAAATGTGAAGTCTCATCTGTCCTTTACGCAATACCTCTTAAAGAAATTGCCATGACAGATGTGATAAAGGGGAGGACTTATCACTTGAGTATGAGTTGGAGCCTTTGATCGCCGACCATTCCAAGGGTGTCAGGGAAAAGGCATAAACAGAATGTCGTATTGTATCTCCGCTTCTGATTAACCCGGTGTATATTTGTAACTTTTATCTGGACAGATATTTTATGAGACTCACCTGCACGTCGACTCCATCCCAGCCTTTGTTTTTACACTGAACAGCCTCTGGGACAAATGCTCCGCAGCCAGCCGAGCCCCCAATACACTTGATTTGGGGTATGGCGCTGGAGCGGCCCGCGGTGGTGAAGCGGCCCTTGTACAGAGTCAACACCTGGACGTCCCGCAGCAGGACGCTGCCCGAGCCTGGCAGTACACATCATACTTTAGAAGGAAGGATTGAAGGATAGAAGGACTTCCGGGGGATGTTTGCAAACCATGAATTTAATTGACTAGCCTCGACCCACGGACAATTTAAACTAAACTCAAAAGCATTAGTAGATTTAAGACATTACAAACGCATTTTTGGTAACAATTAATAACGCAGCTGTCAACCAACCTTGATTCCAACTTTTTACTTGTACCACAAAGAGACAATGTACAACCAGTAGTAGGAACCTTTTCATGTTCGCAACGAAGGTTACAGTCTGACTATATCGTAACAGATTCTGTAGGTTATATTATGAATAAACCGATACCTTTCTAAATAGTCCTATGAGGCAAACGCAACTTCCTCAAAATATTTATTTCCGGGTGAACGTAACATGTTTTGATCCATCTAAGCCAATTGGAAAAGAGCACGACATCTCTGCGTCTTCAGAGCAATGTTTAAATTACACCCGGTCCCTTACTATGCTGGGCCCTCTAGTGGGAGAAAGGCGTATCGCCGGCGCTCAGATAAATACCCCGGTCCCTTACCATGCTGGGCCCTCTAGTGGGAGAAAGGGCGTATCGCCGACGCTCAGATAAATACCCCCGGTCCCTTACCATGATGGGCCCTCTAGTGGGAGAAAGGGCGTATCGCTGGCGCTCAGATAATCTCGTGAGGACGCGGTGAAGTCACGCCTCTTCCGGTAGAGCCCATGGGACCTATGTGATCGAAAAATATGAATGGGTTTCAATGCAGAGAAAGTAATTATTTTCTGGTCCCAGTCTTTATATGCCCCGGATTACACATATGTTGTTTGTGGATTTAAATTATACATTTTCATGCAAAGAAAACTAAACATTTTCGTTAAGAAGTTTGATAATGTTAGTTTTCTTTTCCAAGGGGAGGATAAAAGCATCGAAAGAGGTGAAAACCATTATAAGTCGGGGCATGTGGAGAGTTTCAGTTTTGTCGATGGGGAGATTGTTGGTATTGTCCACGCCAGTCGCAGGGAGTGACGGCACATACGAGACATACATGTAGTCTTTCTCGTTGTGTTTTCTCTACAGCCTCTAACTGAACAATTGCACAATAAACGGTCAAACTCTTGACATGAAAAATTATAATTTAAATCCACAAACAACATATGTGTAATCCAGGGCATATAAAGACTGGGACCAGAAAATAATTACTTTCTCTCCATTGAAACCCATTCATATTTTTCGATCTCATCTCGGTCCCACGGGCTGTACCGGAAAAGGCGTGACCACTGCACTGGTCTCGCGGTACTACACACGAATCCATATTTGGAAACTACGGAAATACGTCACCGGGTCCATGGCGGGAGAATTCCATGTTGTCCGGTTTTGAAGCGCTGCTGTGTGTACACGTCTGTCAACAAAACGAGTTCAGGAGCTTTATACCGCTGATAGTAACGTTCATTTCTACAACATGGAGCAAAATACGACCGAGGAAACGTCACCTGGTGCAGCTAGGTAACGTATTAATTTGGAGATTAACTATTGACAATTCAGAGACCCTTCTTTGGAATCTGTTCAAATGTTCAGAAATGCAAACTAGCCTTGATATCTGATATCTATAACCCGTTCAACTAGTTACTTTCACGCAGTGGTGTAGTCTATTTTATTGTAGTGGGTATACTGTGACGATTCCCTCCCAGCCTCGTACACACCCGTCCCGCTGGTACGTGTACACGTGTGGCGCTTCTGGGGTGTCGCCCCACACTCACTAACGCAGGGGTCTACAACCTGCCGCATGGATGTAAGAGTGCAACGTTTATCAACAATCATGGAAAGCTGAATAGGCTTATCAGTTTAATAACATTATGAACAAATAGAACACAAAAATGACATGTTGTCCTTTGATTTTTGTATCTAGGGTAGTAATAGCACCTGCTAAACGAGGTCAAAATCTACTCAAAATAATTGAATGAACTGTTTACAACCATGGTTAACCAATGCATGAGAAGGAGATGAAAGGAGACTAATGTTTCACCCTTTCAATTGCTCTAAGTTTAGCTCTAACTGTTATCTAACAAACCATACAGTAATTGAATTGTGTAAAAGTCTGAAATTACTGCACCTTAAAAATGACCACGAATTAGCTATACTCTCATTTGCATAGTAACTTTATTCATTTCAATTGTGTATACCAACTGCATGTTGGCTGACTTTCCCTCAACTCTAAACAAGGAGATATATAGTGGGACTAAAAAATTTTCTTCTGTTGACTACTTGTTATAATAATAATAATGGATTGAATTTATATAGCGATTTTGTGGCCACTACCCGACACCATTTTACAGCAGTATTCCCAGGCAGTCTCCCATCCAAGTACTAACCAGGCCCGACCATGCTTAGCTTCCGAGGTCAGACAAGATCGGGTGTGTCCATGGTGGTAAGGTCGTTAATATGGTATACACATTAATATGGGAGGACTGGACACACACGCGCGCGCACGCACGCACACACACGCACATACACACTTCTGTTGTGTCTTTGCTAGTCTCCGTAGCTCTGGAAGTGGCATCTGCTGCTACAGGGTCAACCGAAGCGGCAGCAGTAGATTTTAGGCCAGGCTTAAAACTAACTAAAACACTGAAATAGTGTAGTTTGTTTTCAATTTGTGTGGGTGACCAATCACAGTGCGAGAGGGAGGGGCTTGGCCTGCCAACATGCAGAGATGCAGGGGAAGCTTTGCGCTTCGTAACAGTCAGAGACAGGGCGCGAGCACAAATTTGATAAATGATGAATGTAGGAGATAACTTCCCCTGCTAAAATTATTTTATTGCAGTTATAGAGAAAGGACCAAGTTCCTTTTTAAATCTGGTTCGAGTCCCAGAGAAAGACCTGAGTTCTGTCTGGGTTAGAGTCCCGACGTCTGTCTGGGTTGGAGTCCAAGAATAAGGCCTTTGGTTCGTGGTTAGAGTCCCGGCGACATGTGTCTGGGTTAGAGTCCTAGAATCTGGGTTTAGAGTACCAGAATCCGGGTTGGAATCCCAGATAAAGTACCAAGCTCCTTTTAAGGTCGGGTTGGAGTCCCAACGTGGGTACCAGAGAGAGTGTTGATCTGATCTTAAATACATTGCACTTTCTATTTGACTAATTTCTTTGCATATGTTTTCTTTTACTTATCTATTATTTTATTTTATTGTATGACAATGTTTATATGTGAAGCACTTTGAGTCTGCCTTGTGTATGAAAAGTGCTATAAATTAAGTTGCCTTGCCTTATACCCAACCGGTATTTGCGAAAAAAAGAAACACTGAAGTGAAAGTTATTTCACAAAACGATTGATACATATCCGTGCACATTCTTAAGTGTCCGAGGCATCTGGATCACACCAGATGCCTCTACGAATTATTTTTTGCATAGGAAATGTTCTTTACTAACGAGATGACCCGGAAGTACTTGGAGGAAAGGTGGTTCGAATTCTAAAAATGCTTAGGAAAGGAGCCTCGATGCATCCTTTAATCCTCCTTTAGCATAGGTTACTCCTGAGCAACCTTTACGAAAGAAAAGGAGATAGTGGTATCCCATAGTCCTTTACGGCGGCCATATTTAAAGAAAGAAATTTACCGACTCCCATGTTAAGAAAAGGAGGAAAAAGCTCAATAGTTTAAAAAGTTGAAAGGGAAACGCTGTTATATAGCCATCATGCCGTTAAAGAGCTGAACTTTTGATAGTTTAATGGTTTCTGTAGCTGAAAGTATGGCGGATGAGTTGAAGACCAAAAAACGGGAGGAAGAATAAGAAAAACTACAAATTGCATTTCCTGCAGAAAACGCGTGTGAATGCTGACGGCTCAATGAAAAGCGCAAAGCATTGCTGAAAATTGAGAAATTTAAAGTGAATTGAACTGAATAACTTGAAAGTAGAAGCTGAAGTGGTAGTAGTAGTAGTAGGAGGCGGCAGTAGAAATGTTGAATAGCTTTAATCAAGTGAGGGATTTGAACAGAGTTCAAAATGTTGTGTGTGTGTGTGTCTTTTAAGAAAATGGCGGAGCTATTGCGTGTGTGTGCCTGAACGTCCTCACGTTCTGGCGTCAATGGAAATCAATGAGAGCAACTGAAAACTTTGCCGGTTTGAAACTAAAACTATGATTCTGAAAAAAGTATAAACGATGGTAAACGGTTGATCATTCATCACGTATTAAACAGTTGAAGTACCAGAGGAAATGGTCAAACCTGCCAAATGGTCAAATCAGTACACCATTGGCTGCATTTTGTATTCTCTGTGTGGGTGAGTTTATATGGTTCATGAGGACCATGGTTTATGTCATGGATGTTATGGCTAAGTGTCTGGGAAACGATCACATCGGTGACTTAATTGATGGGTTACACCCCTCAGCCACTTTCATCAGGGACATGGGGTCCTTTTGATTTTTACATGCAGTAAAAAGCCGGTATGATTATCTAGCCAGGCATAACATTTGTAGGTGACAACATCCAAGCTATTAAAGCTATTTCACATTTCTCCACTGTGCTGAAGTCTGCCAAATTGCTTACAGAATGTCTCCTTGCTTTACCTTTAGTGATTTAATGAAACTGGGGAAATCACAGCTTTGCCGAAGTCCCTGGGAAGAAAGTCTCACATATCGAACTAGTAATACATATTTGAATAGAAAAGCCTGGGAAGAGCAGGAGATGTGTGTAAACGTAATATCTTGCTAATGCGTTGAATGGGTACACAAACGTATTGTGATCAATGCTAAGGCCGGTTTCACTATATGTAATTTACTCAATGATATACTGGCATATATTGGTCCATATTCTGGTAGCTCAATTCATAATCATCAGAGAGGGTTATCATTACTTTGTACAACGAGCATTAAGTTTCACAAACTTGGGTAAAAATATTGGCTGGTTATTATGAAGTTAAAAGCCAAACTTGGTGAAACTGTAAGTCTGTCGTTTGTTTAAAGTGTGAATGACACTCTGCTCCTACATCTGTCTCTCATTCTTACTCTCCTCTTATGTCTTCTCCCAGTGCAACTACAAAGAGGGAGGACTACTTGGAATGGCCAGAGTATTTTATGGCCGTGGCATTCCTGTCGGCTCAGAGAAGCAAGGACCCTAGCTCTCAGGTAGATTGTAATTTA
>OOFH01105111.1:0-16107 GCA_900323355.1 Merlangius merlangus
ATCCAGACACAGCCACATCTAGTTCCTTACCCAATCTCCCTGGCCTGCTTTCAGGTCAAATTCCCCCAACACACACACCCTCACACACACACACACACACACACACACACACACACACACACACACACACACACACACACACACACACACACACACACACACACACACACACACACACACACACACACACACACACACACCGTGCAAACTGCAATCTTCAACGTTCGATTGGCGCAATAGCAGTGTGCTATTTCCCATTAGTCTATGGAGAGCAGTGTAATTGGCTGGCTGGAGAATCAGACGCCTGCGTGTTCCCGCCTCCGCGCTTATTAAGGGCCGCGTGTACCGCTCTGTTCCCTAAGCGATTAAACGTTGTTTATTCGACCCGTCTGTCTTTCTATCCATCTATCTATTTATAATCCTTCTGCCCATATACCTTCTGCCCATATATCTATCCATCCATCCATCCATCCATCCATCCATCCATCCATCCATCCATCCGTCTATCTATCTATCTATCCATCCATCCATCCATCCATCTACCCACATATTTCCATCTATCTATCTCTCTAGCTCGTCAGGGGAACAGTAACAGGCCCTTCCTCTGTCTAACAATCTGATTAGCCTAACTAAATGATAACACTAAATCTAAACTAGGATCGCTAGTTTAGTAGAAGAATCAAGAGTTAAACCCCAGTATAAACATATCCTCGCACTAGACACGCTTTATGATGGTCCTTATTTCATCTTCATAGGAACATGCTCATATTCTCGAAGGGTTTTTTTATGCAGTAACCACATTCGCCATCCCATCCTGCAAAACAACACTTTGCTTCCATCTGCAAAATATTGACTGAATTTGAACAAGCCAGAGGTCTTATGGGGCCCTTTTCATCAATCTTCATAATCATGCCTTTATCTTTGGGGCTTTGCTAGTCTATACAGTCTCTACCGTGTGCAGCTCTTTTCATTTAGGTTTCTGCTGTTTACCTGACAACTATAGTGTGAGGTACATGCTGTGGTACGTGCTGTTCCATTTTGTTGGGGTGTACAATGTTTATATTCACATTGTTTCCTCCAGTGCTCCATCCTTATCTGACCAGGCCACTTTAACTAGAGTAGATTCAGACAAGACGAAAAAACGAACAAAGAACTCAGAGTCATTGGAGGATGGAATGAAGATGAACTAGAACTTCCCTCAGGAAAGGTGTTGTCTGTTAACATTGTAGAGATATTGACATGGTGACCTGACCGCACAGTTTTCTACCAATCAGCCAAGAGCCCACTCTTACCACAGGGTCCTTCTCCGTTACAGTCCCTGTTGGATCGGTCATTTAGCTCTCTATTACCTGCCCCTTCTAGAGAGAGAACCACACAGTGAGACATAACACAATGAGAAAGTCGAGATGGATGTGGGGGTCATCTTGACCCCACTAATAGCATCTCTAACCAGGGCCAGAGACCGTCGGGCTCGCCTCTTTTACAGAGGGTGTGTGACCATCCAGCGACAAGCTATGAGGAAGACAGGAGGACAAGAGGTATGGAATCAGCAGGTAGGAGGAACTCTAGCAGAATGCACCATTATTGCACCATATCAGTAATGAGTGGGTGGATTTGCTCAAATGTCCCCCCCACAGCCATTCAGCAGGGACTCTCTGAGAAGATGAAATGACTAACCTCACGGGAATCCGTGGGAGATCATTTAAAAAAAGCTAACTATTTTTGAAAAGCGTCAACAACGTGGGGTTTGATGAGTTAGTCCACAGCATCAGAGTTAGAAAGGTGTTCCATGGTGTTCATCCTTTAAACCTACCCCACATTCCTGGTTCCCATGCTGTTGGCTAAACTATGGAGCTTCATATCCATGGCTGCAGGATGCAGTTTAGTGCTTTTACTGCAGGGCTAGAAGCAACTTCATGGCCCATTACCGGACACAGCTGGCTTAAAGACCATGCGGCCATTTGCAGCATGACACAGCGGTGATTCCCAGCTTTGGTCTTGCCCTGACTCACATTGATCTGAAGGCCGTTAAGCCACGTATCAGATGTAACAGTTGAAGCCATCCTCGTCGCCCAGTGCTTAACCAACAGACGACACACTAGAACAAGAAATTTGCTCCCCACCAATGGCCTCATGGATTGATCTGATGAACTTGTCCTCTGGCTCCGAACACTCAGCGGGTAATTCACACCAACTCTGGAGGGCTTAATACCTGTTAATTGCTTGGTCTTAACTGGCGTGCTCCGCTGCCAGTTTGAGAGCCTCCCAGGGAGGTGCAGAGGCCAAGTCCTCCCTGGCCCGCACATGGATCATCTCTCCCTCCCCGCAGAGGGCAGAGTCACAGGTGAAGCGGGAACAAGAGGGTGGGCCGGATACAGGGGGAGGAGCTGGAACGCCTCGCCGGAGCCGCCGGGCCCCACATCTGACAGGTGCTCCGGCAGCTTCTGCAGTCGGTGGGGAAAGGCAGACACAGGTGAAGGGCAAACACAGGGAAAGGCAGACACATGGAAAGGCAGACACAGGGAAAGGACGACATAGTAGATGTGTGTGAAGAACTGGAGTGTGCCGTCAAGGTCCTAGATCAAACGGCATAGCTTTAACTCACAACTTCCACTGGTAAATGATCACATCCTTGAGCAATGGCTGTTTTCAATATACAAAGATACTGTTTGTGAACATGCCGTGCTGTGGAGCACATATAATGGCAGGACGAGCTGTGGCTACGCAACGCCTCATCTTCAGTAGAGCACTTCTGCTAACACTGCTTTTCACCAGAGGAACTTTGCAGCCGATAGACTACGCCTCAAGTGGAACGGATGATTGAGCACATCTGCTGCTGTGCTGGTGGCCATCTTATCCAACATTTAACGTCAGCGGTCCTATGGGCACTTTTCGGAATATCATTAGCTGTGCCCGTCAGGATGGCTCCGTCGACTGCCAGAAGGCCTATTGGTTAGGGTGGTTTCATCTCAGCTCAAGGTTGAAACCCCAAATCTGCAGTCTATTTTTAGCAGTAGGCATCCTTGAGAAAAAGGCCTAGTCCCTGCATGCACTTTAATGACATGTATCTGAAAAATATCACTGCAAGTCGCATTGGAGGTAGGATCTCTGGAATGATTTAATAGTAAATACAAAGGTGCGCAAAAACGGGAGGAGAAACAGGAAGAAAAGATAGAATGTTATGTAAAATGTACAATTTCAAAATCCAAGATGCCAAACAAGATTTAATTTCATTCATTTATAAAAAATCCTTGTTTGTGTGACAGATTCGTTCCTTGCAGGCTCCTTGAGTCGCGTCTCGTGCACCTGGAGAACACATCTGGTCTCAGGGCCGGTGATCAAACGCTGGCCATCGCTTCAGCTGAATAAGATGAGTTACCAACCTATATCTGTACCTTCTCTATATTGTACAACAAGTCTATGTTTCACACTTTGTCACTGTTTAATGGACTATTTTGCATTAAATGAGGAAGAATATATATAATCATTTGAGCATTATGTTACGTTCAATATTGACAAATATTTGTCGTAAACGATCAATAACATTTACAGCTACATTCACACGTTTCTACTGAGTTGATTATGGATTTTTCCAAGATCTATATCAAGATATTTCTTACCCGCCCTTATTTTGTATTTTTTTTTAATGACTTAAGTTTTAAGTGACACTCAAGTTTATTTTCCTGAATTAAGAAAGCACATACTATGTGATCCTCTTAGCACAATGGGTATAAATGTATAAGTCAGAAATGCATTTGAGAGTAAATCCAATCAAATTGCAACTCATGCCTTAATCATCGAAGCATACTTGATGGGTTGTTTAGGCAATTTCAGACAATTATACTTTAATGGTTGCAAACTCTTTGAGTGAAGAGATAAGAAATGGTTACAGGCCAAGGGAGCCAAATTGCGTACTTGGTTGTATTGAACTTTCTTTCAAGAACTTGCTAAACAAACATAAAGGTTGGGTGAGCGTTGTTGTCTCTGTGTCATTTAACGTATACATGTGTGAATGCATTATACAATGAGTGGAAGAAGAAGGATTCTGGTGTAGGCCAATGTCAGGACCAGTGTGTGAAATTGAAGAGAATGTGTATGGCTCATCTCTTGTTGCGTTTGCATTATTCCTTGACAGCAAAGCCAGACCTGTTTGTAAAGATTGCTCATGTCTGCTAAAGGGAGGCTTTGAATGCGTCTTTTTTTAAAGGTCCCGTCGGCTTTTGCACACTCGCCCCCTTAGCAGATTTTGACAGGCGCTAATTAGGTTATCCGCCTCTTCCTACCTAATAAACAAAACCTCACACCATCCCGCCTCGCGCTTGACATTTCGGTGGCAAAATGACTAGGCGTACACTCCTGCCTCGAATGATAACTTATTTGTAGGCATTACGTAGCCAATGGAAACAGTGCAAAGCCTATTTGCATTACCGAAAATCCATGTTCATCGTGACTTGCATTGAAGTTTAGCCTATTAAGGGAATAATCTTGACCTTGTGGCAGGTGCATTGTGAATAGCCGTTATGTCTCCATGGCCAGCTGATACAATAAGCTAAATAAATAGTATGACATATGAATAAATGAACAACCACCAGAAAAAAATATGCCATCATTTCATACTTAATAATCAGAATCCACTGCAAATTATTATGGCATGCATATAAATAATGGGAAATTCAGAAATATCCCCTTAGGTTGGTCATTGCTTTCAAGATACAAAACCAATGTCGAAACTAAGGTAGTATGTATTTATGTATAGTACTACGAATGAATATATAATGTTGAGGAACCCGGAATAAACCCACCATATAAACCCATGTGAGGCAATTGCTTTAACTTTCCTTTGCCTCTCTCCCAGCACGGTTCTTTAGCTCCCTCCCGTGGATAGTTTGTTCATCTACACTTCAATGCAAATACAGTGTGAGCGTCTATTTTATAATAGTCTGGCACCGACTAATATAATTAATAGTATTACTTCGATTACTCACCCATTGGTAAGAATGATGAAGAGAGAAAATGTCAGTCTTTAATATGTTAAAGACATATTCAATTATATTGAAGAACCAAACCAGTCAGAAATTGAAGTAACTGAACTATAATCTTGGATCCAAGTCCTGCCATAGCAAATCATCTCGGGGGAAACGACAAGGAGCCTGGGACCGGTAACCCATCAGTACACCGTGTTTCGGCGTGTTATGTGACTGTAAGCTATTTCTACAGTGGCAAGTCTACGAATGTATCAGCTCATATATCATATGAGGATTTAGATGATGAAGCTAAACGCCTACGTTGTGATAGGCCTACTACTGTACCAACAACTCAAACTACTAAAGAGGCAGCTGATGGCAACACGTAGGCCTACATAGTACACCTACACCTTTAAATTCAGAACTGCTAACCGTTAAAGCAAACGGGGTTGTTATATTTTATCACGGCTAATGTTATGCAGTCATTCATTTAGATGACCGAAGGCTTGTCATGTCCATCACCCAGACGTTAATGTAACGCAGAGCCCAAAAAAACTAAAAAAAAAATTAGCTTATGAAAATGATCAGCTAGAACTATAAGGTGTTTTCCTGCTTACATCCCCTTATTCCAAAAAGGGAGCCTAAATTTAGGCATTTCCAACAGTTCCTGGCACGCTTCGCTGTTTGCGAGATGACAACTGTACAGTTTAAATTATAGCCTCTGGCTGGGTCGCAGCCCGTGATGAGCCCATGTGAACTGTGAGTGACCGAGACTCCTGGAAGACTACTGAACAATCAGCGGGCCGGCAGTGCTGATTGAAGGGTCAGGGGTTGAGGCCGAAGGTAACTCCTTAATCATAATAATGGATTCTGCCAAAAATGTCTTGCTGCATAAATGTGAAAAGAGAATTGCCAAGATTGAACAAAGGTTTCACTTAGTTCCTTTCAATGCATTAGGTCCTTTCAATCAAATATAGGGTGGTGTGTGTGTGTGTGTGTGTGTGTGTGTGTGCGTTCTCCTTTTACAAACCTGGCCACCATCATTATCCTCACTAGGTCGTCTTCTTGACATTTTATAATAATTATTTTTTCTGATTCTAATCAAATACCATGCAAATATATCGCATCTTATTATCTCTGAATTTAGATTATTTATTTATTTTTAGGGCTTCCATAGTTTTGAGATTAACTGGAGTTATATCTGGTACTTGGATAACAAGATAGTTAATCCAACCAATACATAACTTTGGTACAAAGAAAACGAATATAGACATTTGCATGTGTGACCTTGTGTACACTGCAGCTCTTCTGCTTCTTGTATGAACTCACGGAGACAGGTTGGGTGGAGCACTGGACTGGTTTATTAGCTGCAACATGGGACAATCACACAACCAGTGTTCACATATATATCAATTCAGCCGTAGTCAGTTCGAACACAACGTAAGCTTGGTTGTTTTCTTGAACTTTCAAACACAAACTTCAAATTATCGTATAGTGGTATTACAAACAAAAAACATTAGGTGAACATACCTGCAACATGGGACAATCACACAACCAGTGTTCACATATATATCTATTCAGCCGTAGTCGTTCGAACTATAAAAGAGGAGCCCCGCATTAGCGCGCACATGTCACATACACTTCGTGCTCAAGAACTCTTCAAACATCACACACAAACCAACAAAACGCCTTACAGCATGTAACATTAGATGTTACATGTTATGCTATATTTTAAACATCGTACTTTACATGGTTTGCATATATAGGTGAACTTATGTACACGCAGACAGAACGGCGACTTACCACAACGTAAGCTTGGTTGTTTCTGAACTTTCAAACACGAACTTCCGCCGTGGATTTTCAGAATAAAATATAAAATATTGGTTGGAGTCCCAAGTTTAACAGAATTTAACAAACAAAAGAAAGTAATTATTTACACTGTTACACATGTAGGCCTACACAATTTACTATATGTATTTTTTAGCAATGTGTTAAATATAATCAGCAAACTCACATTTCATGTCAATTTTTACACATCTCTACCTTTTCCTCTTATCATGTCTTCCATTTACGACACAACCACCACCACCAAATATTGTTATTCATGACATTATGCAGAGGTGTATATGTTTTGTTTCCAAAATCGAATGGTTCATTGGAAAGATTGTAATCCACAGCCAATCAGACTGCTTGAAAACCACAGCCAATCAGATCGCAAAAAAAGCAGCCAAAATAAAAAATTGAAACTCCACCACAGAAAATTCTTATCTGGTGTGAAGAAGAAACAATTTGTTCAGAGATTTTGCATTGTTTCTGTAACGTTTTTTTTTTTCCCCCTCAAATTCTCCTAAAGTCATACTGCAGCCTAGCCTGGCGCTACCAGACCATCGTAGCCTACTTCATTTCATTTGACTACTGAAGGGAAAATGAAATTTGGCCGGAAGTAGGTGGGCGGGCGGAGCCAGGCTAACTGCAGCCTATATCGTAGGTCGAAAACTCTTGAAATTGTCAGGTTTTGTTACCAATAATCCCCACTACCCATAAACCCACATTTGTGGTGCTGCACCCAAAGGTGGCGCTATTGTAAGAAATCATGAATTAGGTTTATTTCCCTAGAGATTGACCTGATCTCAAAATTCTTTCAAAACATTAATCTCTAAAATCAGATGCATCTATATCTAAAAATGTGTACTTTTCTAACAATTTCATATTAAAGCCAAACATGGTTCAAAATTCACCAAAATCCCCACATAAAATCTTCAGACCAAGCCTCACAAAAATCAAACAGATTTTTTTTTATTTAGTTCCATTTGAGAAATATTGGCCAATAAAGTTGGAGGAGTTAGCCGATTTTTCTAATATGACCATTTTGTTATTGTATAAAAAAACATTTTGAATAGGTGGACACCAATACCCACCACTACCCATAAACCCAAATTGTGCTACTGCACCCAAAGATGGCGCTATTTAAAAAAATATGAACTAGCCTTATTTCTCCTTACCAGATTGACCTGGACTCAAAATTCTTTCATCATATTAATCTCTAAAATCAGATGCAACTTTTTCACCATGGTCTTCTGCTCTAAAAATGTTTACTTTTCCCAAAATTTAATAGAAAAGCCAAACGTCCACAGTATCAACCCATTTTGCCTATTGTTATTGTATAGCTACCATACGACTATCATTAGGTGGATACCATTAACAGTGCAAATTTGCAGATCTTTTAAGAAAGCCCTTAAATCTCTTGTGAAATGTGTGATTGATTGATTGATTTTATTTTGACCATTCTTGACACAAAAATATGAAACAACAACCTGTGCCATACAATATATCAATAAAAATAGTCAGGGATGACACAATAAAGCCCTAAGGCTTATTTCCATTGTGGTCCTTATAGGGCAGGAGACAGGGGTAAGTAGCAGCATATCATACATACATCAACCATGTATCACTCATATATGCATACATACATACATACATACATACATACATACATACATACATACATACATACATACATACATACATACATACATACATACATACATACATACATACATACATACATACATACATCATCCATAAGACACATAACAACATAAATTACAGTTTCAAATATAGATGACAAATACAAATTGGCAACAGTCTAAACCATTTGGTGTCTAAACCATTTTTTCAAGTTTTGTTTAAAACTGCTTATGCTTCTGAATGATTTGAGTGGGCCAGGTAACTTGTTCCAAAGAATAGTTCCAACATAAAAAAAAGGACCCTTTACCCATGTTTGTCTTAACTCTAGGTGGTACAAAATCTTTTACGCTTCCCCTAGTGGAATAGCGGTGAACTTAATTTACTCTTTTCAAGTAATTTTTAAAATAATTGACCTCCCCATAAACAATTCTATGTACCATACACAACTACATCTGAGATACACGATCCTCCACCTTCAACCATCCCACCTTATCAAAGTGGGATGATTCAAGGTGGGTTCTCATGGGGAGGTCGATAACAAGTCTGATTAACTTGTTTTGTGAGGTCTGTAGCCTATGCTTCAAATTCATTGTGACGCCATTATACCATGAGCCACATGCATAATCAAAATACAGCTGAATTAAGGCTCCTGCCAAAATGTTATTATAATTGTTATTATTAAATGTATTATTTTATCATTTTAATTATATTATTATTAAAAGTGTACCATTAAATGTTATCATATAATATGGTTATAACTCACAATTAACGAGTAAATGAATCTGCCAAGGAAGCAGTTGTGTTCATTTGAAAACACATGTGATTGGGTCAAATATCATTCAAGAAAAGCCCTGAAAAGGGATGCCTCGTTTTGATTCGCCAACAAGGTCATGGCAACAAATTACGTAAACAACTGACAGCTTCACTTCTCCATCCCGAAAAGGCAGGGAGCCTTGGCTGTGAGAAGATGCTGAATTGTAGCGTTATAAGGGTCGTGAGGGACGCAATTTCCGGTCTCTTTCTTTCTCAGAGCAGTATGGGCCAGAAAATAGTTTCTGGTGAGAGAATAGTAAAACATGACAAGAATAACAACAACAACGAAAAATAAAATACTTATGTAGTTATGTTTTTTTAGGATTTTGAAAAGGGGATATCCAAAAGATTAAACGGAAACGGATATGCCTTTATAAGTAGTCCACCCACCTCTAGCCGCTAGACCCATGTCACTGAAAGCCCCGCCCCCCGCTCTCTGGCCAATAACGCTCATTTGGAGCATACCGTTCCATGCGTTCCGTCGTGAGATGAGAACGCTTGGGAACGAGGTTACCGAGATTCTACCAGCAGCACTTCAACTGACCAGCGAGCTAAGGCAAACAAGCAAGCAGTCGGGGTTGTGTATGTGTCTCTCTGCTCCTACAGCGCTGCATATTCCCGTGCAAACCCGCTTTCACTTTTACATTTGTTTTATTTCTTCATTAGTAGCCACATAATACTACAAAACTGAAGTTGTCTTGTTAAAGGTAAGGTCATTTTTCGTGATTAAACCCGAGACGCTGTTTTTCCTCCAAAATGGCTGCTACTAGTTCGCTGAAGAACGGGCGACGATCGGCTTTAGCTGCCGATAGCTTGCTAGCCGGCTAGCTCGCTTCATCGAGCTTGTCTGTTTTCAGCGTAGTTTCAGTGAGAAGATGGCGTCGCAGCGATGCTATCTAACGTTACCCTTCACACTGCTCTCGTTGTCGGCGAGGCACTATGAAGTACCACATTAATTGACTGACACGATCACGGTCAGTGTAGTTGGGGGCGACCCGACCTGAAGTAATCCATCACTAGTGAACGCTACCGGGCAGTCTTTGACGCTCTTCGCCGTGCCCTCTTTTACTGCATAACGGTGAAGCAGGCTTACTATATCTGGGTGCTGAAACGCACCCCATCAAAACAAAGACGCTGATCGCTTTACCAGGCAATTATTATCTTATGACAGCAAGTGGGACTAAATTATCTCTCAGGTCTATGCCCAAATGTCGTGACGTCTGCAGCATCCTCTTCAGCTAATTAGCTAGCAAGTGACGTTAGCCCGTTAGCCAGTCTGCGATGGCTTTGTTGCAGATTCACCAAGGCCGACCGCCGATCATCATTTCACGTCAATTATATATGTGGCTCATGCACTGCCTCTGAACTCGTCTCACTTAAGGCTAAAGTTACGTTATTATGGAGCATAGGAAAAAATAACAAGCCTTGACGATTGACTACTGCGTCACATGGGCATGTTTCAGTATAATTTAATATGAGCAATGGCTGCATTTTGGACAGTGAATGTGCTTGTGTATGGCAAGCGTCCAGTGGTTACAAATTCGTTGTCTTTTCTCCCACAGCACCGCTTTCCCCTCCATCCCCCGTTATTCTTATTCTTTTGAAGATTCCTTGTTGTCAAGCCGCCAAAGTGGAGAGTGTGATTGCAGAAGGGGGTGCTTCTCGTTTCAGGTAATGAAACTTGGAACATATGTACCTTTTCTCTACTAGCATGTATGAGCATTGGTAGGGAAGGAATTTCCTGTCCTCACAAAAAAAGCAGGATGTGCCATACATCAAAATGGGCGTTGAATCACACTCTGGCAAAACAGCACAATGGGTAATTGGGGAAGAAAAGTGTAGCCTCTTAAACGATGTGTTCACAATAGCACTTTTCATGGGCTAAGCAGACATACAGCTTGTGTGGCTATATCGTATAGTGAATGGGATGTCTACTGGTCTCAGTGAAGCCCATGGCTCTTTATTTTGTGTTAAGAAAATAATTGACTCAGTTGTCATTCAATATATTAACAATGACATGTTTTGTGTGAAACAAGGCCTAAATGTGAATGGAAATTAAACTCCTGTTTCCACAACTATTGACAATGTACTAGTTTAGTTCCTTGGTCTTGAGATACTAGTATGCAACATACATTTTTTAAATGCATGGTTCCATAACGAAGCAAGCGTCCTTCTTGTGGCGTTCATTGTATGCTTTACACTTTATATTGATTTTAAATGCTATTGATGGCCTAGGCATGCATGTGCCATTACATACCGGTAAAGGTTCAACATCATTATGAGGCTAGTCCCATTTAACATCACGGATTACCTGAATCACAACATGCAACGTAACCACGGAAGACTAGTTATGATCTGTTCAGCAAAAGGTGGATATATGTATCTGCCCAACCACATTCCTGTACACATTTGTCACAATGTACTTAAAATAGTTTTGACGTTTCAACTTGCATGCTGAGTGTAAGTATTTACACTGTGCTGTAGACAATCAGACTGTGGTCCTCGAGGATTTTGAACAGTGCTATTTTTAGAAAAAAGCACTTCCAACAATTGACAGAAACAGCATCACAAGTGGCGTTCTGAATGCTGCACTCTCTGTTGCCGCTCTCTACTGAATCAATCCATTATAGTGTCATCCTGGGTTGTCCTGGTTATTGAGGTTCTCATCACCATGATAGTTTTGCTAATGTTGGCAGCAGTGTTCTAGGCCATAGAGAGGGCGAAACTAATGCAATCCTCGTCGCAGCATGATGGTTGAATATCAATCTTCCACAAACATTAGTGCCTCTCCCGATAGACATCAATTTGTATTACCAAGTGCGAGGCATTTGTGTCTAATTGGTTCTCCGAACCAAACCATGTGCCTTCGCGCAGTAAAAACAAAGGATATTAACAACATGGATATTACAAATAAGGAGACCTTATGCGAGAAAGAGATAAAGGATCAGCTTATAAAGCACTAGTTCTGTGTCGTCAATTAACAAAGCAATGCCTTATCTGCCTGACTCTCACTGACTGTACCCTATCTATAATTGATGTTGCTGTAAATAAAGCCAGACTGTCACCACGGCAACGTAGGCTTCGGGAAGCGAGGCTGTGCAGTTAGAGCTCAGTGCAGCGGACCCGAGTCCTCTTGGGATCCTGGCTCATATGGGTACACGTACACGAGAGCTCTCCGTGACAGATGAACCCCAAGTGTCCCATGGGCGGCACAGAGCGGTGCACGTGTGTGTGTGTGTGTGTCTGGTGGGAAGTCCCACGTCGTGCCCTTGTTCGGTGAACTGAGTGTCCCTTTGCCCTGTGTCCCTGTGTGTGTCGTCCCAGTGCTTCTTCGGGGGGAGGAGGTGGTAGGAGTGCACCTCAGCACTATCCCAAGACTGTCGGCAACAGGTGCGTCTCCCGGCACTTTAGCACAAACACAACAGTAAAGAACTACGATGCATGTTGTCGTGTTATGTCCCCCAGCTCGTGTTATCAGTTGCTTTTGAGGGGTATCGTTGGTTAAAGACTGATGGGACCACACTACCGGGGTCAACATCATGGCTTTAAATGGCTACACTGGTTACTGCGTGTTCTCTGCCAATTAGCAGAACGAGAGGGTACTTTGCTATGCTCACTAGCGTAGCAGCTATGCTGACCACACAGTAGGCCTGAACGACAAGGCTACGGAGGAATGGAATTGAAAGGACAGGTAATATTAAATGAATTAATTGGTTTTCCCCTGGCAAATGCACTGTTTCTGCCTTGATTCAGAAACGAGGCGTTTTTGTGCCTATCCGAACAATGAAGCTGTTCAAGATGTATCAGTACTTGGATGGCGTAAATCCAAGAATTCTGTTTGCTTTCCTTCATTTTTTTTTAATAATTAATTCCAATGAATTTTGGCCGGACCATTTAAGTATTTATTCATTGACTATGTTTTCGGAGAAGTCCAAAGGCCACATCTCTACATCTAAATAAAAATGCTGCCTTTCAATCTTAATGGCATGCCAAAGGCGATGTTGGCATGTTATCCATTCAGGAAAGCAAGTCATCTTGACTTGCATTTCCAATGGTCATAATGACGCGGCTTTAGATGAGAGATAAGTTGCAGCCATAATTAGTTAAGCTACATGAGTTTATTTCACATTTATGTGTGTAGTTTTACTTTGGTACCAAGTTCTGGCATACCAGTAGTTTGCATTTATGTCATTTGCCAGTTTCTTAAACTGAGACTAATCAAGAGATGGATTGATATATCTATAAGCAAACCAAGGATTCCTTTATTGAGAACCATAGGTTCTCAATATTTTAAGAAATGAGCGTCAACCATCGATCCGAGTCAGTGGACAGAAAGATGCTAATGCGTAGCGACGTCACACTCAATCTGCCTCTTTTTTTTTTTTGTGTTTGTGCAGCGAGTTCCTGGGGAAAACCCCAGGGCAAAGCGTACAGAAATGGGTTCCTTCACGAAGCACTAGACGAGATGCCAACTCCAGCAACGAAAAAGAGCGACACGATGCAATCTTCAGGAAAGTGAGGGGGTAAGTGATGGAATCTACACACTACACACACACTAAAGGCAATCCCACGACGGGTGCGTCATTAATTAGTACTGGGAATGCACCCATTCCGCTTCTCTCGGACCAAGTACAAGTATGTGTATTTGTGTTCTTCTTGCCGATACGATAATAGGTACGAGTACCCAATAATACAGTCGAAAGTGTGTCAGTGTGACTTTGAGATCTAAAAATAATGTGGTTTGGACTGATGCATAGACTACTATGTTGACGAATCTGTCATATAACACAAGTTACGTTTTTAAAAACAAAAAGGTTGTATCTGAGAGGTTTTTACGAGTACATGAGCACGGTTTCAGGAGTACCGGTATTGGTGTTGCTGCGTCCATAATTATAACTCAAAACCGGTTTCTGGCGAGTGTGCTAGTGAAATGGAATGTGTAAATTCCCTATGGAATTTCTGGCAGTGCCATTGCCAAATATGGGCAGTCAAGCTTGCCCTTATCAAACATTGGCGCCTTAATGGTCAGCAGCAGCAATGTGTTTTCTTTCTAAGAAGAACACTGATTTGGATACTGAAACCGTTGGACTCGTATTAAAAGGGCACTCTTGTGGGTCTATAGCATTTGCTTGGATTTCTGTTCATCTTTCAATTCTGCCAAATTATCTTAAAAATCTTCTACATTTGACAATGCAAAAGCATCAACCTGGAAGTTCTCTCCAATTAACGAGGGGGTTATACAGCCGTCACCCAGCAAACAAGTTCAGTGTCCAGAGCCAAGCTGATCTTTACCGTTGTCTGACGCATGCTTCTCTTCTCCCCCAGCATACTCAACAAGCTCACGCCTGATAAGTTTGACAAGCTATGCCTTGAGCTGCTGAACGTGGGCGTAGATTCTAAACTCGTCCTTAAAGGAGTCATCTTGCTGGTAAGCGAGCCTTCTGCTTTTCTACACTTTTAGTGTTTGCTTTGAAATGTCCGCCTCCACCTGGCCACGGTAGTTCACCGGTCAGTGGAGCGAACGTATTCCCTTTTCAGTGATTTAACTCTGATCTGTCTCTCTGTCTCTCTCACTCACTCACTCACTCACTCACACACTCACACACTCACACACTCACACACTCACACACTCTCTCACTCATCTGCATCGCTCAGATTGTAGACAAAGCACTAGAAGAGCCAAAGTATAGCTCGCTCTATGCTCAGCTATGTCTGCGCTTGGCAGAGGACGCACCAAACTTTGATGGCCCATCACCGGAGATCCAGTCAACCCAAAAGCAAAGCACAGTGAGTCCTGGCAGAAGAACGCTCACCATTTGGGTCTCCTTTTCTCTCACTTATACCAGAGCAATATCTGAATTGTGCTTTTCTAGATTAAGGAATATCGTCAAACCAGTTCATTGCACACTTAAGATTCCACCAGTGTACATTTCTTTCTTCGATAAAGTCTGATCTTTGTTGTCGTTCTCCTCTTCTTCTTTAGACCTTCAGAAGGCTGCTGATTTCCAAGCTTCAAGATGAATTTGAAAACCGCGCCAGAAATGTTGAGCGTGAGTGTGACAACCACCTTCCTTAACACCCTGCCAACATCTCAGTACTGATCGGAACCCCTGCTGCCTGCTAACGTCCTGCCCCTCTCTCCACAGTTTATGACAAACATGACAACCCTCTTACTTCTGAGGAGGAGGAGCAGCGGGCCATCGCCAAGATCAAAATGCTTGGCAACATTAAATTCATCGGGGAACTTGGCAAGCTGGACCTCATCCATGAATCTATCCTTCATAAGTGCATCAAAACAGTACGTCTGCGTTTTTTCATGAAGCGGTATAAAACGAGTGACCAGGTCTTTAATGTGAACATCAGTGTGCACCGACCTACGGTCGGTGCACACTGATGTTCACATTAAAGACCTGGTTTTAACATAACCCGCTAATGTCGGTGTCTATCAATGTGTATCGTTAGAAACGCTAAAGATACCTCGGCTATTAGCACACGCCATGCTATTAAGGCGCGGAATTTCTATCGCAAAGACATCTGGGAAAAGCCATAGACGGTAATAGTCACAGTCAGACTTCTTTTGGTTGTAACGCGCGAGATCCTCACCACAGTCTTGCATAAGAGCCGAATAAGGCGGCGTAGCGCGGACGTCCATCCGTGTGCATAGCCAGTGATGCTCCACCCATCCCCATTTCCTTGAATCCCTAATATGGGCGTGTCTTTGTTGTCTTCCTCTTCCAGCTTCTGGAAAAGAAGAAGAGAGTCCAGCTCAAGGATATGGGGGAAGATCTGGAGTGCCTCTGTCAGATAATGAGAACCGTTGGGCCGAGGCTCGACCATGAGAAAGCCAAGGTAGGCAACCCCC
>OOFH01105118.1:0-13891 GCA_900323355.1 Merlangius merlangus
TTTTCACTTCTGTCATTATGAGTGTTCTTCAGTACTGCAGTACCACCTGGTATGGATGTCTGTCTGTAGCCCTAAAGTCACAAATGTTACAACAACTAAACATTTGTTCAAAGATTGTTGGACAACCACTTCAGGAGCTGTATACTTCCATGTATGACAACAGCATTCTGAGGTTGGCAAAAAACATCACCTCAAACACTAGTCATGTTTTGTATAGTGAATACAGGTTATTGCCCTCAGGAAGGAGATACAAGGTACCACTTTTCAAGAAGGTTAGACTAAAAAAGTATTTTGTCCATCAATCGACTTTGATGCTAAACCAGAGAAAGGCGAAGTGGTGGACAATGTGCTCTCGACTATCTGTACCCATGTATGTACATTTGTTGTGTTTCAATGTGTCATGTCAATGTATGTAATTCATGTTTTCTGTTTTTACATGCAACGGCTGCTGGGTCGCAAGACAAATTTCAGCACTGCTGACGAATAAAGTTCATATCATATCATATCTGAGTTTTTCTTTTGTTTCAGGTCAGAAACCAGCATTTCTATTTCCCTATTTTTTTTTACAATTGTACTGCAATTGTGGGGTCGCTTTAAAGAATATGCCAATCACAAGTTAAGGTCAGACCTGCTGTCTGCAGTTTAAAAATAAAGTGTCTAGATAATGCACGATTGGATTGGAAAATGTATATGTTGAGCTCTCTAATATGTATAGGTGGACATATTCGAGGAGGGCACTGATGTGATATTTTCTTTTTCAACCAACAACTGTTCTTTGCCAAAGGGGACCTGCCTGATGTTCTGTCCATTGGGGAGGGGAACCAGACTCAGGCCGCTCTGCAGTATGGGAGGTTGTGGAAAGATGAAGTCAAAGACTCTTAAAAGGAATCAATCCGAGAGCCCTTCAAATTTGCATTTTACAGCACTGATGACGTGTGGAAATTCTGTGGGGAAACATTGGACAAAAGACCGAATTTGGCCTATTGTGAATGTCACACAGATGACTGAGTTTATGATCAAGATTAAAGGGATACAGAACATTTGATCATGTTGGTGTGTTTTTTTTGTTACAATTGATCTCTTATTAATTCACTTGGATTAGATATCAAGAGTTAGGGTTGTATCTATTGGTACTTAGGTGTTCCAGCGGCAAAAGAACATAATTAGCATAGACATAGAACCAAAAATGATATTTATGGTGGTTAAGTATAAAAATACAGAATAATACAACATTAAAACAAATGAAAAAATATACAAAGAGCAGTGCAATAAAGTTAGGGTTAAAGTTAGTATGATAATGAAAAGGCAGTGAAGTACTGTATATACTGTATAGTACCCAATAAAATGTATAATGAGTAATAACTTAAAAGAAAATCTGCACTGACCAATGTTATTCCTGCCCTACATTGTTTTCATCAACTATTTGACCTTCTCCTTTCAAGATCCAGTAGGCTAAAAAGACAATTGAGCCCTGAGTCATATCGCCCACCGTTTCTTTTTCATAATTACTAAGTTGTAGAGTTACACAGTGCAGTGTATATTAATCTGCATATATGGCAATCATTAATGAGAAGTGTTTTGAAAAAGACAATGGCAATTCAATTGTCGAAATCAAAACCTATATGTTGTTTTTTTTAACCGTGTATTAACCTGTATTAATTTTTTTTTTAATTAATACAGGTTATGGATGTCTTTTTGTCCTAGATTTGGAGAGAATAAATCAAAATGCCAACATAAAAGGAAAAGACAGAACAAAAATGACAAACAAAACAAAAGTTTACTATATAAATAAAAACGATATAGTGTTACGTCCCGTCCTGCTACGTGGTCCAACACCCCCATCTAGTGGCTGCTGGTCGTCTCTGGTCCTCATTCCCTCAACACACCTGCCGGTAATATACTAATCAACATTCCCTACTTCAGCCGGGGATTTCCAATCAGCCGGCGCCAGTTCGTCGTTTACAACAAGTTTGTATCGGCCTACCAGCTCTTTGTCAAGTCTTGCTCCAATTCCCTGCTCCCTTAGTAATCCCCTCTCCCCTAGTTTTCCTAGACCCCCGCCTGCCTGACTTCCCGCCTTGCTTGTATAAATAAATCCACCTCCCTGTGTACAGCACTTGGGTCCCCACGTTCTGATCCTTAACAGTACGAACAACATGGACCCAGCAGACTCAGAGGCTTTCAGAGGGATGATCTCCTGCCAAGGGGTTCTCCTGGGCCAACATGACCAGGTCCTGCAGGAGATCACCTCCTTCCTCCGTGAGCTGACCCTAGCTGTCCACTCTCAGCCCCCCGTCACTCAAGAACCACCAGTCCCAGTCCCGGGTTCGTTGGCTTCCCCCCGGGAGCCGTTCATTCCAGCCCACGAACGCTACGAAGGAGACTTGGGATCCTGTTGGTCGTTCCTTCTTCAGTGTTCCCTGGTGTTCGAAATGCAGCCCCAGACCTACCCCACCGATAGATCTTGGATAGCCTCCCTGATCGGCATGCTGCGGGGCGAGGCTCTCGCATGGGCAGCGGCTGTGTGGGAACGCGGTTCCGCAGTCTGTTACGATTATGAGGCCTTCACTGAGGAGATGCGGAAGGTATTCGATCATTCAGTCCGGGGCAAAGAGGCCTCCCAACGTCTTCTGCAGCTTCGCCAGGGATCCCACAGCGTCGCCTCGTTCGCGGTCGAGTTCCGGACCCTGGCGGCCGAGAGCAGCTGGAACGAGGAGGCGCTAAAGGGGGTCTTCCAGAACGCACTTGGCAGCAAGCTTAAAGACCCTGGGTCCGAGCCCATGATGCATTGCGCGCCCACTCAAGTTTCATGGTCCCTGAAACTCTCTTGATCGTTCGATTTGAAGACATACTTAGAAATTGAATCTTCCCGTTTTTTTATGCATCGAGCATACATTTTTGTATATAGTATATAGTTAACAAAATAATTGACCGTTTTGCCTTCGATGGCATCATCGGATGCTGGACGTCGAAAGCGACCTATTGGTAGGCCAAAGAGGAACGAGAAGCTCTCTAAAATATATCTTAGAGGGTCGACGAGTTCAAGCTATGGAGGCAAATTAAACAAAGTCAAGGGTTTGGGAAGACAACCGACAGCGTGTTTTACCGGAAGTCAGGCGAAAGTAAACACGAAATCAAAACAGGCGCGCAGTGCATCATGGGCTCGGACTCAGGGTCTTTAAGGACCGGTTGACCTCCCGGGAGGAGGCCTCGGATTTGGATCACCTGATTGCTCTCGCAATCCGCATGGACAATCACCTACGCGAACGTTGCAGAGAGAAGGGGTCACATTCGTCCCCCTAGCGAGCCGCCAGCTGCACCTCGGCCCCTCCCCCCGGTTTTCGTTCCACCCCACTATGTGCGGTCCCCTTCCCCCAAACCGATGCAGATCGGACGCAGACACCTCTCCCCCGAGGAGAGGGAACGCCGTATACGCTCGGGAGCCTGTTTCTACTGTGGACTACTGTGGATCAGGCCATATCCGATCAGGATGTCCCTCACTCTCGGGAAAAGAACGGGCTCGTCAGTTACCCGAGGGATCCTGGTGAGTCGCTCCCATAATCCCTCAGTCTCCCGACCCGTCCAAGAGGCTGTCCTTCTGTGGCAGGACCAAGCCCTCCAGCTCTCCATCCTCCTGGACTCAGCAGATGCAGATGAGAGCTTCATTGATCGGGAGTTGGTTCGGCGATTGAGGATTGACACTGTTCCTCTCGATCTCCCAATCGAGACCCAGGCGCTAGACGGGAGGACCCTCACATGGGTGGAGCGCCGTACCGTTCCGATCAACTTGCTCGTTTCGTGGAATCACCACAAATTCATATCTCTTGTGGTGATTTCCAGCCCCTTCTCCCCGGTCGTGCTGGGTTACCCCTGGTTTCGGACCCACAACCCACAGATCGATTGGGGAGCAAGTCGAATCATGTCATGGAGTACCCATTGCCTGTCCCAGTGCTTGCGGTCCGCTCAGTCCCCTCGGGCGCCAGAGCTCGAGTCCGTGGCCGAACCTCCTAACCTGTCCTCCGTCCCGGAGGAGTACCACGACCTTGGGGCCGTGTTCAGTAAGTCCCACGCCTTGACCTTGCCTCCTCACTGCCCTTATGACTGCGCCATTGACCTCCTCCCCGGAGCCCCCCTCCCTAGCAGCCGCCTGTTCCATCGCTCCCGCCCCGAACGCGAGTCAATGGAGGAGTACATCGGGGAATCCCTCGCCGCTGGAATCATCCGCCCTTCTTCGTCACCTGTAGGAGCGGGGTTTTTCTTTATCGGCAAGAAGGATGGCTCGCTTCGCCCCTGCATCGACTACCGTGGTCTGAACGACATCACGGTGAAAAACAAATATCTCTTGCCACTCATCAGTTCCGCCTTCGTCCCCCTCCACGGAGCGTCCGTCTTCTCCAAATTGGATCTGCGCAATGCATATCACCTGGTCCGTATTCCGGAGGGCGACGAGTGGAAGACAGCTTTTAACACACCTTTGGGGTCACTAGGAGTACCTCGTTATGCCCTTTGGGCTCACCAACGCCCCCGCGGTCTTCCAGTCCTTGGTTTGTCCTCCGGGACATCTTAAACCAAGGACAAACCATACCGTTTTCGTCTATATTGACGATATTCTAATTTTTTCGAAATCCGTGGAGCAGCACAGGGTCCATGTCAGGTCCTGCAGAGGCTGTTGGAGAACAGGCTGTATGTCAAGGCGGAGAAGTGCGAGTTTCACGTCCCGTCCATTTCCTTTCCGGGGTACATAATCAGCCAGGGCCAGGTAGAGATGGACCCTTCCAAGGTCTCTGCGGTGGCCGAGTGGCCCCCTCCCTCAACCCGCAAGAGATTGCAGCAGTTCCTTGGCTTCGCTAACTTTCATCATCGCTTTATACGCGATTACAGCCAAATCGTGGCACCCCTCACGGCCCTGACCTCCACCAAGAGTACCTTTGCGTGGACGCCGGAGGCAGAGACCGCCTTTCAAGGTCTCAATCGGCGTTTCATTTTTGCGCCCATCCTCACACAACCTGACCCCTCGCTCCAGTTCGTAATGGAGGTCGACGCCTCGGACACCGGAGTGGGCGTGGTGCTCTCCCGAAGGCTGGCCCCGCCGGAGCGAAATTACGATGTAGGCAACCGCAAGCTCTTGGCGGTCAAGCTTGCCTTGGAGCAGTGGCGACATTGGTTGGAGGGCGCGGAGCTTCCGTTTATCATTTGGACTGACCACCGCAACCTGGCCTACATCCAGTCGGCAAAGAGGCTCAACTCCCGACAGGCCAGGTGGGCCTTATATTTTGGTCGGTTCAACTTTTCCCTCACCTACCGTCACCTACCACGGGAACATCCTCTTCTGTGATGACAAGAGCGCTGGCTGTATCATCTGCGTCCTCTGAGTAGGTTCTTTCTAGGAGACTGGTGTGGCTCACTTCAAAGCGGGCGTAGAAACTGTTCAGCTCGTCAGGTAAAGAGACAGAAGCATCAGCTGTGCAGCTAGAGGTCTCTTTGAAATCAGTGATTGCGTGTAGTGCCTTCCACATTCTGCGTGGGTCATTAGGCACGGTGTGATCATGCGTGCGAGTGGAGGAGACGTTGTGCTCTGCGAGTGTGTCATTTGTTGTTGTTTTAACTGTAGCGAGCTTGTGCAACTTTGTACACATTTGTAACTTGGGCCTACTTTGCTAAAAATATATATAATATTTCTGATTATGGCATAGCTTCTCCCCACCCATTTAGGCTAATACAGTGATGATAAAAAAAATATCTCTTTATCGATGCAGCCTTTTTTGTTGTTGGGTTGTACGGTCAGCTTCACCCAACTCGGTAAACTCTCGGAATCCCGAGTGGGACCGACCAAAAGGGGGCGTTCTGCTGTGAAATGCCGCAAGAAGGCTGGAAGTTTTCCCCACTTGCAACTCGCATGTGGTGTACGAGGCATCTGGAACACACCATTATTCGCGCGACACTTCCCTCGAGTTTAAATACTTTGCTTTGGCTGCTTTGGCTTTGACTCCCTTCCTTGATTCAGTTCACGTCGGTGAGTTTGCCAAGAAGAATCGTTCAGAATCGTTTGTTTGTTCTTTCGTTCGTTCAGTCGAGTTTCCGGTAGCGGTGAATCGAATCATGGAATGGCTCTCAGCTGAGTCAGTCAGACTCGACTCCTCCCTCGTTCTCATTCTCAAACGATCGTGGAAGTCGTTCATCAATCAACACATTACAACTTTAACCAAACACAGCGGGATGTGGGGGTGTATCTGATTATTGGATGTTTAACATATCAGCAAGATAATAGTCTTGATTTTGCAATGATGGTAGGGGTCCCGGTGGAGAACGAACCATAAAAGAACGAGACATATTCACAAGACATTTAAATATTTGATTAATCTGGCATGACACAGAAAATACAAAGACAGAATGCATTTACCATTCAACTGATATTGAATTGTATTATCTTATGCTCGCTCACTAAGCCTCTTCCCCCTTTACCACTCACAGTCAGTGAATGAACAGCGAGTCAGCGAGTCGACTAGTGGGTCTGGAAGGAGTCGAGTCTGAGAACGAATGAGAGAGAAGAATCAGTTTGGTTCGTTATTGTTAAAGATTTGTTCATTCGAACTGCTGGTTGCAAATGACCCATCACTAGCCCACATGAACAGTTTGAATGGGCCAAACGCTCTTCATGCAAACAATAATCTTGGGTAGGCCAAATAAATAACTCAAATAAATAAATAACAAATAAATAACTCAAATAAATAAAAAGTCATAACTCAAATGACCCACAGGTCAGAACTGAAGGCCTCTGTGGCAGAGAAATGTCTTTAGTCTGCAAATCATCTACCATGGTCCAAGAGTGTGGGCTTCAGGGAAATGTACTGCTCTTGTTCTCTTCGGGGATCTTGTGTGATTTCTGACAGGGGACTGCTGGATTGTCATCAGTTTGACAGTGTAATAAGCTTGCCACTGATTAATTGGATTACATAAGGTCTGGAATAACCTAGCTAGATCTTTCCTTCCTTCCTTCCTTCCTTCCCCTCTTCCCCTCGTCCTCACGTTGAACAGAAGCACCTCATCGCCAATATGATGCAGTTTATTTTGGTGCGTCTTCTGTACACGTTTAGCATATGCCTGCTACTGTTTGCCTGATACTTTGATTTGCGTTTTGCTTTGCATTGAAACATTTTTGTACTGAATCCATTGACTTGATTTTTACATCCAAAAATGAATGATTTGCCCTCTCCTCAGGCAAAATGATGGTGGAAAGCTGAAATTAAAAATACTAGTAGTTTAAAAATAGTTTCAACCTTTATGTGCAATTTATGTTTGTGGATACAACTAAGCAAACTAATAATTTGATTATATACTGTGCTGTAGCTCTGACTGGTGAAGAAAATGTACCATAAACCGTTATGTTTGTTTTTTAAAGGACTGAAACAAACTGACGTGTCAACAGGAACCTCTGAGGGGAAATGGCCTCTCTCCCATATCATGAGGAAAGGATTGTGTTTGGTGGTGGTCTGGACCTTTGATATTAATGAAAACAACGTAGCATCCAAGAAGACATCCGAGTGTTTATGCTATTCATTGACCAATCTTCTGAAAGCTCTTAGACGTAGAAAATAAGAAGCAAAAGAAAAACAAACTAAATTAAGCCTGTCTCCAACAATGCACTACATAACATATGGATATGAAATACATAGATAGTGAATGAATAGTCAACTTTCATAGACTGAATCTGTGAATAATATATATTATCCATGGTTAAAAGCAACACAGTTGCTTTTCCTGAAATAAGAGTGGAAGGTTAAAAGTAACGTTAACGAAATAAGCCTAGCTGCCACAAAGCTCTGCTATGAAAGCATGAAAAAAACTTGCTGCTTTATGTTGCGGTTTGTCTTCTCGTCCAGACCATTGGTTTGGGGATGATAGGCAGCTGTCACACTTCTTTCAATAGCCAACATATTGCAGAGGCTGGTGTTGAGCTGAAATAGAAACAGTTACAGTAAAAATATATATACAATCCAAGCAGAAAGGAATTGCTCCTGAATTGTATTTACTACAAAAGCATTTTTAAAACGACTTTGTCAGCAACCTCTTCCCTGGTAAGATAGGATTCTTTAGGGACAACCAAGTCTATAATCAATAGAGCAGATTTGGCGTCCCACTCAGCTGCCATTTTGTTGTTTAATGGAAAAGCCTCAAACCACTTTTAAAAGTAATCTGTGGCTGTTATATATATATACTGGAAGCCATCAACAGTTTTTGGGAGAGGTACTGTCCCAGACAGCAGACACCTATCAAGGTAAAAAATATATAATTATTTTTACATTCTCAATACTTCTTAATTAGTAGCTGTTGGATGATATCAAGATACCACCGTACACATGTAGCTGTGTACACTGTATTGGCTGTGCAGCAGTCCAAGTTTTTTTGACAAACACCTCTGTGTGGTTTTAAAGATCTTTTGTATTTTATTGTTTATTTGATCCACAATCAGCTCTCTCATACACAGACGAGTGCTTTTCTTCCTGAGGTCAAAAATTCCAAATTGCATATCCTTTTTTTTTTTTACATACAATCATGCATTCACACAGCATACAACACAAACAAAAAATTCAACAAAAAGAGGAAATTAAAATCATTACTTGATTTAAGTTGGTTAAGATTATTCTGAGAAAGAAAAAGAATCATCTAACACCTTGTGTCAACAAATTTCATTAGATTTTAAAAGGCCATCTTACTTGTTTCATTTACCAAAAAACGTGGTTAGGAATTCCTACCATTGCTCTGTAGTGCAGTGTTCTCTGTCCGGCCCCTGTTTTATAAACAGGCAGTAGAAATCTCCTCTCAGGTGACTGACGTGTACAGTAATTGTGTGCATATCATAACAAAACATCAGGCTATTAAACAGGCTTACAGGACTCTTTGCTGTTATTGTATTTCTTAAAAAGCTGTCTAGAGAGTAGTGTAACCTCCGTTTAACTGGTAACCAATTCAACTTATTCATCATCTCACATACTCTAGTTCTGTATGAGCCGTTGAGCACTATAGGAGCAGCTTTGTTTTGAGCTACCTGTAGCTTATTACGATTATTTTCTGATGTGTTGGACCATATGACGTAATCAAGTTGAGTCTGAGATAGGACTAAAGCTTCCATTAATTGTTTAATTAGGCATCCTGGTAAATATGTCCTACAATATCTAATTGCAGCCATCCTTCTACCCATTTTCTTCAACATTTCATCTATCTGCCTTGTCCAGGTCATTTGGCTGTCCATCAGATGTCTTTATCATCTAGTTTTAGATGCAGCTTCGGCTCTACTCTCCCTCTCCGTTTAGAGCGCAATACTATGCATTTTGTTTTTTTATTTTAAGTACCATTTTATATGTTAACCCATTTCCTTATCAGCACTAGCTCTTCATTTAGAACCTTTTCAAGATATCCTGGTGTCAGTGCTGCTGAATAAATGGTTGAGTTATCTGTGTACATAGCAATAGATCCATTGTTTAGAATTAATGGTAAATCTGTCAATCATTTGTAAATATTGAAAAGAAAAGTGGCCCTAAACATTTTAAACATCTCTTTTCAACCATTTTAAACTTCCTTGTGCGTTTTTGATGCTATTTTATTTGAGGAGCTCTTTTCCGAAATGCTATAAATCCATTGAATAGTATTCAGGAAAATTACCTTGACCCACACATTTTGTTAATATTCAATTTATCCTGTTAAATGGTTTGTTGGCTCAGTGTAAACATGTTGTAAAATGCTTTTTAAATTAAACACCAATATTGTTGATTCAAAATATTTTTTTTAACGCTATAAATCCCTTTTTGGTTTATGTATTTTATTTAAAAAATGAGAACTTGCAACATGCAATATTATCATTTCATCTCATACTATAAATTGATATATAATAAATAAATAACAGCCAAATATACATATTATAATACAACACTGTTAACAATAAATTCAAATCATTTAGTAACACATTAGGCTAATTGTCATTCAGTGCCGAACCAGTAAAAAGTAATGATAGTAATGATAACAATAGGCAAGGTATTAAGTACATTCAAAGTATTTTTTTTAAAGTGTCAAACCTGTAACAAGTATGACCAATTTGGCCAATACATTATGCATGTTTAAATAATGCCAACGATATTCAAGAGGCAAGTCAATCAGTAATACATTGATATTCAGTAAAGTGTCAAACCCTTAAAATGTAAATTAAGTCAATCATTACATTGACATTCAGTTAAGCGTGGAACCGATAAATAGTAGAACCATCGTCCACTATACATAAAACAAATCACATTGTGTGTGTGAGATGTGCTTTGAGTCTGTGAGAGGACAGAGAGAGAGCGAGTGTGAGTGAGAGTGAGAGAGAGAGAGATCACTTTAGCATGGATCACTCTGCATCTTCATCGCTCTGGCCAGCATTGTGAGTCACCTGATACAGTGCATCGTTATAAAAAGCCCTCACCACATCAGACACCTATTGCTCCTAATAGTGCCAGCCCAAGCTCCTCTGTGCCTGCCCTTAACACACACTTTTGTGGCTGAAACTGTAATCAAACGCCTCCCAGTCTTTGTCATAAACGTGAACGTGACCGAATTGCTGCAGGATGGAGTGGTATTCCTGTGGTAGCAGAATTGTGTCAATTTTCCGGATCTTCTGCTAAATTCTGCCAAAGACGGGGAAATAACTGTGGCTCCTTACTGGAAAGGTGTACTCTATGCCAAGGTTGGGGAAAACTGGCGAATTTCCATGAGCATGGACACTATGTTCATGTTTTTGTCTTGCCCATAACAAGAGTTGCTGAACAGCCGAAGTCCCCTTGATCTGCCGACTTTGTCCTGAAGTCGAACCTTGAGTCAGTCACCCAGGATCCAATCATATTGCTGTCCTTGCTACCCTCACTTTCCTGCCACACATAGAAATGGACAACATCTTTTGTCTGGTGACTGTTCTCTCCATGGCACACAACAACACCAAACAGGTACAGATACATCTGCCGAATAATAGGCCTGTCCTATTGAGGTTTGTGTTTTGTATCACGTCAAAAGAGAGGGTAACGTGACCTTCAGCAACCCTGCCAAACAGGTCATGAAACACACCAGCTCTGAGATGATGTAAGATGAATGATGCAGATTCCATTCTCTTCTCTTTCTCAGTTAGGTTGGATCTTTAATCCTGATCTCCTGATCCTGCTGCTTCCTAAATAAGGGCTACTTGTTGTGCTGTTAATTGAATATCTTAAGTGCTGTGCTGTGGGGCTGCTGACTACCTCCGCATAACTAAAGGTAATTGTGCCGTTTCACTCAGAGCTTTGAACTGGACGCGCTTAACATCCCTAGTTGCAATTTCTCCTTATTTAAAGTGTGGACCGAAGACACTTTGCCTTCAGGAATGCTTTGACTGCACAGACTGGGAAACTTTAAAGAACACTTGTGACGAACCGCACATGACCTAAGCAGACCTGACAGATGTGTGTTGCTCTTATGCTGTGTTCTGTAAGACATGATCATTCCTAGCAAAACTGTGAAGATTTATCCAAACAATAAGCCATGGGTATTTAGGGCAGTTAAATGTGGTCTGGAAAAAAAGAGGCTGGCCTTCCAACAAGGAAGTTTAGCAGATCAGAATGTAGCCAGCAGGTAGCTGAAAACTGAGATTTAAAAATAAAAGAAAATGCTTATAAATCCAAAGTGGATGACAATATGGCGTCGAACAATCTGGGTTCTGTATGGTCTAGCATAAAGACCATACTAGGCCTTCAGAATCCAAATGCAGTGGTTTTAACTCTGACATCGAGTTATCAAATGCTTTTAATTGTTTTATAATAGTTTTGATAAAGTGAATTTTAGCAACGAAACTTTGGAACTAGAGGATATGCTAGTTGACACACAGCACTTTAAAATTGAACAAGAAGAAGTGGTAAAAGCATTTCTAAAAATACAAGTGAATAAAATTCTTGGGCCAGACAAAATCTCTGGGCGTCTGCTTAGGTCATGTGCGGTTCAACTCATTCATGTCTATATTACATTTTTAACATGTCTCTTAAAAAACAGCATATGCCAGAGATGTGGAAAGATGCTGTCATAGTCCCTGATCGCAAATACAACTGTCCAAAATCTCTATGATTTTAGACCAGTTGCTCTCAGCTCTATTTTAATGAAAACATTTAAAAAGACGGTGAGAACAGAGCTATACACACAGAGCTAGTCCTATACATTGCACAATATACACCCCCCTCACTCCCGCCCCCGCGCTGACATTCACTCACAGATACATCCGCACTCTTTCCACCCCCGTACACACACTCACAATTAAAATCTTCCCGCATTTCCCTATACGTGGCTACAGATCTGGTTATCTTTTAGGAACTCCTTCAGTTTGCCCTTGAATTGTTTATGACCATGAATCGCCTTGAGCTCGGTGGGTAAACTATTCCTTGAGCTCGGTGAAGAAACGTGCAAATGCACATTTTAAGTATGCACTTAGATACATCAAAAGGAATGAGAACTTGCTGAGGTCTGAGTCTCTGGCATGTAAGTTACAATATAAAAACTATAATGATTTCTGGAAAGAGATTAGAGCCATGAACAGTAGTAAATTGCCCTTACCTACAGATATTGAGGGAGCCAGTAGATCAGATGCCATCTGTCAGTTGTGGCGACAACACTACAGTGAGTTGTTTAACTGTCATGGGAGGAATAATTATGAGGTTGGATATGTTCATAATAATGAAAATGTGGTTCTTAGGCCATGGGTCTCTGCCTGATGCCATTTTACCAGTCTGCCGGTTCTTAAGGACAAAGCTGGTAAAATTAACAGCATAGACAATTATAGGCCCATAGCTTTAGCCAGCATTGTTTCCAAAATCTTGGAGAATATCCTCCTCAGCAGGTTGGAAAAGTATATTCTTACCACAGATAACAAATTCGGTTTTAAACATAAACATGGTACTGATATGTGTATTTTTGTCTTAAAGGAAATTTTAGACCGTTAATAATAGCTTGAATACCACTATCTTTACGTGTTTTATAGATGCTTCCAAGGCATTTGATCATCAAACTGTTCCTTGAGCTGCATCGTAGAGGAGTGCCTAAAGTCATTATTAGAATCTTAGTCTACAGGTACGCTCATCAGTCTATGCAGGTGAGATGGGGGGATTCTGTGTCAGAACCTTTCTATGTTGGTGACGGTGTACGCCAAGGTGGAATCCTACCTCCTTTTCTTTTTAATGTGTGCATGGACGAATTGTCACAGCAGTTGAATGCATGCAATACAGGATGTGTGATTGGCAATAGTCTCATTAATCACCTTATGTATGCAGATGATTTAGTCATATTTTTCCCATATAGTGCTGGCTTACAACAACTTTTGAAGGTTTGTTCCCAATACGTGTGGAGTTTGATATCCGATATAATGCAAATAAAAGCAATATTATGATTGTCAGAGGCAAAGAAGACAGGAAATTGGTGTGTAAATTTAATACATGTGTTCAACTGCTGTAAAGGTTGCGCTATTTAGAGCATTCTGTACCCCGCTATATACTGCCCATTTGTGGCGTGTTTACAGAAAAAGCAATATGAAAAAACTAACTGTGGCTTATAATGACGGAATGCGGATGCTTCTCAGAATACCGAGATGGTCCAGTGCTAGTCAAATGTTTGTAAATGTCGGTGTGCCTACCTGTCGTGCTTTAATTAGGAATTTGACGTATCGTTTTATGTGTAGGTTGACGGCATCTGAAAACTGTATTATTCAGGCATTGGTCAAGCCTGGGCTCAGCTCTGTCAGGTTCTCATCCACACTCTGGAGACATTGGAGGGCATGTTTGTATACTGCAAGTGTTGTATGCTGATCTCTTATTTTATGTGTTGTGTTATATTGTTGTTTTTATGTTGAGTCTAT
>OOFH01105121.1:0-12551 GCA_900323355.1 Merlangius merlangus
TACTCCTGAGACCTTATGAATACACAGTATCCATATTGTTGCAAATTATTGCCACCGATTCTAAACTGGGGTAGGGTAGCGCAGTCTGAGTGTTATGATTGCATGCAGGTGTGGCGTGCCACATGCAGTGAACCATGCAGGTCTGACAGGCTGGCCGTTTTGGGCATGCGCTACCGTACTGCCAAAGGTGTGCCTGAAACGGCTTGGACACGCATGGCTGCAGAGAGCGGGAACTCGGGACCTGATGAGCTCATGGCCGTCCATCCAGCATCACGACGCGTTGCTTTGATGCAGTGCAGCCTCACCGTCTAATCACCCGGTAGAGGAACCCATGGGTTATAATTTAGACATTTAGAAAACCACAATTTCTTGATACAGTGGTCCACCAGATGGAAGTGGAGGAGGAGGAGGTGGAGGAGGCAAGAAGCACTTTGGCTCTTCTTCTGGAGGGTTATTTGTGTTCTGTGACTAGGAGGGCGGGATGGTTTTTGGAAATGGGATGGTGTTGAACTCCAAGCCCAAATTTCCTGTGTTTCTGCCCCAATGTTCACAGTCTATCTGTTAGTCATCATTAAGCGATGACCCAGCTTGTTAATTACATGATTCAAAATAAATTGACTCTAAGCCACTTTGGATAAAAATATCTGCAAACTGATTTTGCAGTCATTATTTAGCCGTTATTTTTTTGGCTCTGTAGGTGATTAGAAGCAGATTAATGGAAAAGACAAGGATGCCCGCAGCGGAGAAGTTGATGGTGTTTGACTGTGTGGGCTGTGGGAGGGCAGGTCTGAGCCAGACTGCACTAGGTCATGCCAGATGGAACAATAATGGGCAAAACCACTCAAAGTTACACCCAACAGCATCCGCATACTGAGAAAATATTCGCTTTACGTACAAATCTTTGTCTTCAAATGTTTTTACATTAATGCCCTTTTGATAAAACAGTCCAACTCAATCCAGATGTTTTACTGGAGACATTTCCATTTCTTACAACTGCCGAGCATATTACAATTAAGTTACGGGATACCGTTACACTCACTAAGTAGCAGTAAAAAATTATTAATTGACCTCGTTATCCAAAATATATGGACCCCAATTTACCAGGGCGGGGTCATTTAATGAAATGCTGGTGGTGGTTTCATGGTGGTCCACCAAGGATGGCTTCCATCTCATTCAGCCAGATCTATATGGACCTCAAGTGATACGACAGACACATTTGTCCACTCTGTCAAAGGACGCGGCCCCTTTCCGGACACACCTGCAGGTAATTACCAGTGATTAGCCCTGGGCCAGCATGGACATCCCTCTCTCTCTCTCGCTCTTTGACCTTGAGACATTTACCCTCTCCTTTCCCATACGTTCAGTCACCGCTCAGCAGAAAACAGTGCTGATCCTGAAGCCTCTTCTGTATTGTAGGCACTATTAATATAGTTCACAGTCTTGGTGTCTATCATAGATCTTATTGTATTTTAAACCTTTTAAAGGATTTTTCACTGCTAAGCTCTACTTACCTGTCAAACGGCTGTAGAATTGAATCGGCATTGGCATAATTTAAAGGTAGAGAGGAGTGCAAAGAGTTAAAAGATATTAAATAGTTGGTTATAAATGAAACCCCTGTGAAGTGTGACCAGGTGGTAAGACACTTGTATGCTTCTATGCTGTGATTGTCTGCCTCCCAAGTAGATGAAGTTCTACACAGTCGCCTTCACTGCATGCTCCTGGCCACTGGCTCTCAAACTCACTTCCCAGCTGTGTTTCTGGTGGCAGAATGTGTCGTGTGTTTTTATTAACCCTGGGTCCCAGCACTATTATTGGGTTCCACCATTTAGTGTGGAAATTGCCTCATTCTTTCTGTCCTCCATCCTCTCTATTACACTCTTACCACCCAAGGTGGCTCTCACAGACGGACACGTTCATTTGGAAGATCCTAAATCTTACTAACCTTCAAACACTGTGGGGAGAGAGAGGGGGGGAGATGGAGGGAGAGAGAGAGAGAGAGGGAGAGAGAGAGAGAGGGAGAGAGGGAGAGAGGGAGATGGGGTGAGGGTGAGACTCAATCGCTTTCTTTGTCATTATTTTCCTACTCTTTTACTTGGTTGCACACACAAACACACATATTCTCTCGATACCTCCATCCCTGTAGAGCAGAGCGGACTTTGTTAATTGGTTACAGACAATTCCTGGTCAGCATGTTGTATACACACACCCACACACACTGCTTACTTCCTCTGATAACTTCACGTTAATGTGTAACAAATGTGTGTGGTGATTATAGCACCAGGACAACTGCAGTAAGAAGCTGTATGGTTGTTTTTAAAATCTCAGGGGCTTACTGCAGGTCCCTGAACTATTAAAATGACCCTGTGCCCTGGTCGGGCCCCTCGGGCAGCTACAGATAAGAACTACAGGGCATTTAGAACCATACTTAAGACAAATGCTAGAACGTGTTCCTGCGTCCGTGAGTCCAAACAATTCTGCTGCTCAATTTAAGATGTGCAATGAAGCCTGTTAGTAGGATTGCTTTTTTGGGGGGACTGAATCCTCTGAGATTAAATGGCGGAGCCTCCATAGATTTGTTCAAACCACAGCACATGTTGAGCTATTGAACTCTCTGGAAGATTACTATGCACTTATCCACAAGACAGATGCCCTGGTGAGGGCTCTGTGAGTGATAAAGTTTAGGGGCATATGTTACTCATTTTATATAGGCCATTTTTTGTTTTGTTTTGTTAAAATAGGCTGGTAATAATTGCAGTATACTACTGTTTTCACTGTTGGCTTGCGTTTATACCGACTGCCGGGCTAATATTCCAAAATATACAAAGCAGAAAGACTGCACCGAAATATTGAAGCATAGGTTTGTTAACATTACCATTGATTTAGTTTTACAACCTGTAACATATAGATCAATATATATCAAAAGGAAACAAGGGACTGGAATTAGCAAAGAAATACGCAATATCTCATGTTGATTACCATTTCGTAGTTGAGTGTCTTAATGAGAGAGGAATCAATTCTCGCTACTTTCCCACTCCAACTTTTTTCACAGCTGTCATAGCAACTTTTTGATTTGATCTTCAGTCCGACTGATGGCGATGTATCTCTTGGACCTCTTAAGAATCATTTCCAAATGTGTGTTTTCCATCTTGGAGAATGACAACGCCAGCTGGCCACACAGACTTTTGACTTGTAATTACAAGTTCTGGTAACGCATGGCATTCATCACCACTCCATCCCAGCCCATCCCACCATAGTCATAAACCTTTTGGTAACGTCTCACGTCTTTTAAGATGTAGCCGGCCGGCGAAGCGACCGTCACTTTGGCTCTGAATAAAATTATGGCGCAAAGATAGAGAGACACACAAGCCAGGAACTCTTTATTATTTATTATTATTTGAACTCTGTTTGTGGCTGTGGTCCCTGAAACCAAATACCATAATAGAAACCACTCTTGTGGTTTTGTCAATCCAATTAAACAAGCCATCCCCTTGAGTTAAACTATTTTGATTCCTGATTGCATCTGCCATCAAGTCAGCTCATACACTGGGGGGTGGCAAAGAGGGGACTTGTGTAGGAGGTAATGACATTTAGGAGTTGGCCCATGCTTGAATTCAACCAAAGTGTTGCTTTGAATAAACCTTGGATAAACTAGACGGAAACTCTCACAAACCCAGTGTTGATGTGTCTCTGAGCAAGACACTTAATCCTGACGAGCGAGTCGCCTTGCATGTCAATGTGTGTATTAACCGATGTAAGTCGCTTTGGATAAAAGCGTCTGCTAAATGCCCTAATTGTAATTTGACAGCTCAGTTTATAAGTCATGTTGTTTACTGTTATATGTGAAAAAACAAAACATTTTTACTTATTTTAAAAGGTAATTCCAAGATACCAGAAATGTGTGTGTTACACCCGGGTGACAGCGTTTATGCTTAAACTATCCGCAAGCTGTAAATTCATTACAGCTAGGTGAACTTTACAAAAATGACTTTAGCTGTGGGAATGAAATGGAGGGGCAGACATTGGCCGTTAAAGTCACATGTGTCAGTTCGACAGTTTAAAGACATGGTAAAGATTGGCCAAAAATAATTGTTGAATATGTAAAAGATGTTAATACACCTTCCCTAGCACAAAATGCCTGCTTGTTCTGTTGAACAGCAGCACTTTCCATTGCTTTACAGTGGGTTTTGCTTCTCAGTGATGGACAAACTACGACTTTTTCTGTGGCTGTTAAATTTAATTACACCGTCACAGGTGCTGTGAACTTTGAACACGTGTAAACACACACAAACTGAATGCCCGACACACATGAGAAAGGTAAAAGTAACACATTTTATATTACAATATTAGACAGCCAACATTTTACTGAATGTGATTGGAAATTCAACAGCTTATGAAACCAATATTTTTGCTTTGCAAGTCAGTCAAGTCAGATTGTCTGCAATTTTTCAATTGAATACATTTTTTAAAGCATTGACATTTATGTTAAAACAGGAATAAAGCTGTCCGTAGTTGTAGTCCCACCAATTGTTAGTTGTAGTCATAACGCAAGTATGCCATGACGGTAATCCCAAAATCACATAGTACACTAAAACAGACACAAGCACACACAAAAAAATGGGAGGGCCAAAGAAGCAAACAAACAAATAGTCCAGCTTGGACACCAATGTTGATCCTGTGTGGCTGGGACGGCCATTTTAATGAGGTGCTAGACGAGGACTTCAAAGGCTCCCGGCGATGACCTGAGAACTGTTATTTAACAGCTGATCACAGGGAGGGTGGACATCTTGTCTATTCCCGCAGAATAAAGGAGGAGTTTTCAGATTATAAATTGTGGCATTTAAAGTGTTGGTACTCTACAGTTTAAGTCTCTGACTTCATTAATATTTGGTTCCTTGGTTGAGAACTCATGCTTTTCATAATTGATCTTGGCAAGGTTGACGAGTGATTTATTAAACGATGGTAGGCCTGTCAGTTATTCCTACATCACATTTCACACACACAGACACACACACACACACACACACACACACACACACACACACACACACACACACACGAGAATAAAGAGAATATGAATATAGACTATCACAAAGAATATGAATATACATACTAAATCTGGCAAAATAAGTTCAATTAAAAAAAGTTTGTAAAGTTGCTTTTAACTACTCTAAATACAACCCGTCGTGTAACTTTATTTTCAGATATGTTTATGTATTTTCCCGCATGGATCAGGGCTGAAAAGAAGGGCTGAAATACTTCAGACTGCAAAATCGCTCGTGCGGCGCGCGGCTACTCTGCATACTGGCAGCGCTCGCCCTATAAATATCCCTCGCGAATGCACACGGATCAAAGGGGGCAACGCCGCCGTCGCCGCCGCTGAATCCTTAACCCATCCTACCGCCCCAACATTTAGCCTAACCCTACACCCGAGTCATAGGAGGAGCGTGCACTTGCGCAGCAGCCTAGCAAAAGGCGCATAGTGTAAAACCGCTCCGGAGCAGAGCAGAGGAGAGAGCGAGAGAGAGAGAGAGAGAGAGAGAGAGAGAGAGAGAGAGAGAGAGAGAGGGGCTGATCGGCCAGCACACACGGACAGAGAGAGAGAGAGAGAGAGAGAGAGAGAGAGAGAGAGAGAGAGAGAGAGAGAGAGAGAGAGCTGCAGCTACACCGCTCGGACAGCACCATCAGATGGCTCGGCTGAAACTTGGTGCAAAGTGAAGTTGAGAGTTGACTTGGGTTTTGTTATTCTCGGTTTTGTTGCTTAGCCGACTTGAACGATGCCAAACACCACAGGAATGAGTCGTGTTTTGATTTTGTTATAAATACTTAATTGAGAATATCAAGCAAGAAAAAGTTTGGAAGGAGGACAGCTGCAAGACTTTAAGTAGCCTACCAAAAGTGGTATTTTTTTATCTTCTTGATTCATATTTGGATTTCATTGTGGGGAAAAAAACATATTAAAGTTAAAGTAGGTCTGCATGAAAAATGGAAGAGGAACAACAGTGGAGAGCTACCGGTCACCCCAAAGTGCGGAGGACTTGTGACAACAAGGACGCTTGCAAGAAGCCGGTTTGGAGAAACTTTGGAGATTTTACCGGCCTGACAATTTGTATAATTTTAAGCCTCTTGTCTCTGGGAGTTTGCACGGCGGTCTTTCTGCGGACGTCGGAATTGCAGTCACGGATATTCAGCTTGGAGCAGCAGCGGGACTCGCAGGTCACCGCATGGATGTCCTCGGAGCAGGTGGAACCCGTTATCCTTGCCCGTCTTGACCGGATTCTGGAAGAGGTAAGCGCCGATGGTCGCAAAGATGTAGGCCTACTATGCTACTTATTAATTGCTTGGCCACACGAGGTGCAACTTTGATGATAAAAGTTGCAATAGGTTAGGCCTACTTCGTGCGCTCTCGTCCGTTCTATAAGTCTTGACTTAAAAAAAAGAAAAGTTAACATGGCATTAGAAGCCCTTGCAGTTGACCTGGTGCATTATATGACCAATAAGGCTCACACACACAAACAGCGAGAAATGGATTCTTATTTTGTATTTAGGGACACCTGCACGATTTCTCCTCCATAACAACACATTGCGTTTTCAGATCCACTCACTTTACATTACATTGTAGGTATAACCCTGAGTCGCACTCTCCTTTACCATCTGTTGTGTAAAACAGTTGTTTGGCCCCGGTTTGCCCTTTAATTGACCACTTCCACAGCTACACTAACAACCTCTTCCACGGTGATTGAAGTCCGTAAGCAGCCTATTTTCCTTTCCTTTTGTTTGCTTTGACACAACCTTTTGAGTCACCTCCACTTTCACTTTGGGCATCTCATAATATTAAGAGGAGCTGTAAGCGTTAGCGTTAGTTCACTCCATGCAATAAAAATACTGTGACGATATTACCTTTTTAATATTAAACGTCGGCCTACACGCGGGGGAGATTTGTAATAAAATAACATAACGAATCATACATTGACTCGATAATAATTAATTAAAACAGAAAAAAATCAACTCAGACCAATTGGCAAAAGTAAACCTATTTCTACTCTTACACAAACGTTTATATGGAAACTTTGCAACAGTTTGCATGTTGTCACAACTCTACTCTGTCAGATGTTAGGCACTGAGGGGAATGGAGGTTTAGGCTTTCACCCTAAATAAGGTCGTACAGGTAAATAAGTGCCATCAACTTAACGTATCAACCAAGAATCTGAAATGTACAGTTTCCATGAAATCCAAATTCTCTACTCTGATCCTTTAATGTTGCTCATGCTTTTAAAAGAGAGAATTCACAATTAGCCCTCCATATAGGTCCTCTACGGACAGGGAACCGGCTGTGCATTTTCCAGAGCAGGAGCTGTGTGTGCAGCGCAGCGCCAGACTCTGAGGTGTGGAAAGGGGAGAAATACAGCCTCCCCCGCTCATGGTTTCGTCACCCAGGTCCCTGCAGTCCCCCCCTAGACCCCTCAGCCCCGTACAGCCTGCGGCATGCGTTTGGGTGGCCCCCTATAGTGACAGATACCTCAGCGCGCTTGCACAGGCCAGCGTGTTGAACAATAAAAGCAGGAACGCATGCCCAGGAAACACTAGTGGGAAACACTGTATCATTTGGTGGAATATGCAGACAAATGCATTTTTGTGCTATGGAATAACTTGCAATAGCATCCTGCAGAATGAATGTGAGGGAGGGAGGGAGAGAGGGAGAGGGAGAGGGAGAGAGAGAGAGAGAGAGAGAGAGAGAGAGAGAGAGAGAGAGAGAGAGAGAGAGAGAGAGAGAGAGAGAGAGAGAGGAATGGTCTCTGTTCCCCCTTATTTTGATGTGTGTCCAAAGTTCATGTGTCTTTGACGCTGCAGGAAAAGCTCCTGTTGTGTAACCCAGCCGGGAAACACCCTCACAGGAGAGAGATTCAGGTGTTGTTGTACGTGGTATTTTCAGGGAATTCTTTATTTTATACTGAAAATTAATTAAAGAAAAAAACGTTGAGTTACTGAGCTCTAGTATTTTACTTCCTTGATCCACAGCGTGCGAGCTTAAAGAAAATCCTATTTATCCCACAAGGTGTCATTTTTGTGGAAGTTGATGCTGGCTTTCGGCTTTATGACATTTTGTGAGTTCACATTATTCTGAATCTATAATCCAACGTGTGTGTGTGTGTGTGTGTGTGTGTGTGTGTGTGTGTGTGTGTGTGTGTGTGTGCGCGCCACATTGCCTTGGTATCTTTCTGAACACCTTCCGGTAAAAGGTTAAACAATCTGAGGAAGGAAAAAAAAAGAGAAGAATTCAAACCAACGAGATGAATGATTTAACAAAGAGATAATGGAGGGAATAGCCCGGCCTATAGAAACATAACCCCTTATACATGATTACATTACATCACTGTCTGCTCTCCTTTACTGGTGTTTAAAATCTTTAATGCTATAAAACCAGAAACAGTTGCAGCCATGTAGATGACCCAAATTTTCCATTTGGGTCACATTATAATCGTTGCCGTGTTGTTCATGTCTGCTTCTGAATGATGAATGGAAATCAAATTGTACACTTCTATGTCAACAAGTATGGAAGTATGGTGTTTGTGTGTGTGTTTGTCTGTGTGCGCATGTGTGTGTCTGTGTGTGTGTGTGTATATGTGTGTGTGTGTGTGTGTGTGTGTGTGTGTGGTCCCTATAAAGTCCACATGAAGTCTTAAGACAAATGATCAGATGTCAATATATATTGCAGGGCTCTCAAGTTTTGAACTGAGTCTAGAGTGAGATTTTGTCGGTGGTGGGAGGGGGTATATTAATATGTGACTGCATACAAATGTGTCCACAGATATGGTGACTAATGTATGATAGTAAGCATTATTGGCCCTTGATTCCTACCTGTTCCACTTCCACTGTTAAATAGCAGCACAAGTTGGTGGGTGCTATCCTGGTAAATTCTCTGCGTGAGAAATACGAAGTGGCATGTGAGCGTGTGCATGGGTTGAATTGCGTGTTTCTCACGCCGTGAGTTTCATCAGAACATATTAAACCAACTTTTGACAGTATTGCAAACTGTTTTTGATATGGTGTATACATCTTTTAAGATGTTGTCAACCCTTAAGGTGGTGGCATCGACAAAGATTTTGACAAAAGATTTGAAGTTTATTTCTCGTTGATTCATCAGGTCTTTAAAAAAATATTTTTATTGCTCAAGCAACTAATGCACAGTGGTTAATGTCAGAGATTCCTCCTCTTGTTGAGCTTTTTTTGGGCCCATGTTGACGGACTGATTTGACAGCAAAAGTAATTACATAAAACTTTGTACCTGTAGTGCTTGAGTCGGATGCTGAGAGGAGTTGGGTTGGTAAACAAGCCAGGGCCTGATGGCAGCTGGAGCCAGGGCCTGGTGGTAGCTGGCTGCTGCTGGGCCTGGTGGTAACTGGTCACTGCTGTAGCCTGGGCCTGGACGAGACGCCTGGGCTAGCTAGCAGCTAGCAGGCAAACCAGCAAGGCTGGTTTGCAAGGCTGGTTTGCCTGCCTTGCTGGTTTGCATCAAAATATGTGAGAACCATCCAAGACCTTTGAGTAGATACAATTTAAGTCCAAGTGGTTCAAAAGTAGATGCATTTGAAAACTAATTCATGACTAAATAGCTGCAAAACGTTTAGCTTCAGAGAGGGATTGAAGTGAAGTGATCCATCAGATTGAAGTGATCCATAATTTTGTTGAAAAAACATTAACACAAAATAAAACAAAATGCTGATGTGCGCCTAAAGGCGTAGTAATGAAACCCCGTCTCAGTAGTCCTGTTTATGTGGACTCTCTCGCTCTTCATCCACATGAAGAACGGCTCAGCTCACCGTTTGATTTAAGAAACACTAGAATGAAGAGGTCACCTGACCAGCCCTCTGATCTGTGAGGAACCATCAGGAGAGGAGGAGGAGGAGGAGGAGAGGGTGGAGAGGAGGAGAGAAGAGGAGGAGGAGGAGGAAGAAGAGGACATCAGGAGAGGAGGAGGAGGAGGACGAGGAGGACATCAGGAGAGGAGAAGGAGGAGGAGGAGGACGAGGAGGACATCAGGAGAGGAGGAGGAAGAGGACATCAGGAGAGGAGGAGGAGGAGCAAGAGGAAGAGGAGGAAGAGGTCATCAGGAGAGGATGAGGAGGAGGAGGATGACATCAGGAGAGGAGGTGGAGGTCCACCATGAGGAGGAGGAGGAGCACCTTGGGGAGCAGGAGGAGGACCTGACTCACAAGACCTTATTCTCAATCTGCTGCTCTGTACCAAACTCAATTACAACAACAAGTGATCACAGTTCACACACCATGCTGCGCTGAATTAGAATTTACCTAGCATGTTCACTTTTTATCCATGGTATATCTACTGTTTGTATCATGGCAACAGTTGTTATATTTACTCGTAAATTGCAACATTTTGGAAGTAAGGAAAGGAATTTTAAGGAAACACATTTAAACAAATGAAAACAACTGTATTTGTCTCTCCATTGTTTGTTGTCCTGTTGGTTCTACGGTGAAGCAGTGAATCAGTGACTGAGTCGCTCTACAGAGATTAAGCTCCTTCTTACCCCTCAACCCTCTCACTGATACAGCATGGAGGGTCTACGGGCTGTCTGAACTGTCAAGTGTCTCTTGGTTTTTCTCTGTCAGAGTCCTCCGTCTGACTCCACATTACTGGGTGGAGTCATGGAACAGCAGCTTATCGGAGGCGGAGTCTACCCTCTGAGGGGAAGTGGGGGGAAGTGGTCCAACTGGTTGGTTCAGGGCATCATTTCCTTGATGAATCAGACGGTTTGGTGTGACTCACTTCATTGCAGCAGCAAGGAGACAAAGGTACCGTTCTCAACTCTGATCACTGATATTTTAGAAATATCTATCACTTATATATCATCAATAGGAAGATTGCTGTTTTTATGTGAACACGTACTGCTAAAAACATTAGGCTAATAAATATGTCAAGTAAATGAACCAATGTTTAAACTAGTGTCCGTGAAACCTCTCACTGTTAGAAGTTAATCTGTCACACTGCTGTTGGTCAGCATTATCCTTTTATTTTCTTATTAGAAAATGTTGCAGATTCTAAAAATAGACAGTTATATACTGTATGTATTGTTATGTTGTTAATATTATTATTATTATGAGTAGTATTATTATGAGATGCGTAGAATACAATATACGGAGCCCTGTTTCAGGTAGCTGAGCCCTGTTTCAGGTAGCTGGTTTTGAGGCAACCCTGAGTTTGTTCACTCTGAGTTAGTGGAAACTGGGTTTTCCGTTTCAGGTAGCAGGTTCAGCGCAGTTGCTGCGGCAACATACGCCGTGGGTCTAACCTGCTCGGGAGGTGGTTAGACCTACTCTGAGTTTGTTGCCTATAAGGCTGAAGGCAGCTCTCCGACAGAAGGAAGTGTTAGAAATGGCATGTCCTTTTCTACGAGAGCCTGTGGACCAGGCTGCGATCCTCAGAAGGAATCTCCTTGAGGAACCATTATTAAGACCCCGGTTGGATATACTTTCTTTTCCTGATAATTTTCTTCACAAGCGCTATTCAGCGCGTTTTTCAGCGCAATCTATCATTTATTTAGACCACCTTCTCAGCCCCCATGTTAACTGTCAAACGCACCGGGGGCATGCTGTAACGTTAGGCTTTCCCATGATCAGAGTAGCTGACTAACCACGGACCTATAACTGCTGCAAGTCAAGAAACTAATTTTAAGAATGCAAGGCAGAAAAGACCCTGGTACTGCTTTTAACCAGATGCTGTTCTTCTCTACATGCACATGCTCAGCATAATCGTCTGCATTGTTCACTGAAGTAAAACCCTTTGAGTAAACTATTCAACAAAATAACTTGTCCCACCATAGCCCGTGTTCTAACAAAGACAATCTACTTTTTATGAGGATTTCTTTATTTCCTGAAAGCACAAAAAAAGTCATTCATATTGGGTAGGCCTATGTTTTTAGAGCAGGGAACAGTATCCCAGTTTGCACCTCACCCACCTTTAACATTATGTTCCAAAATTTGGATCTCCAAAGCATCCTTTTGCATTTTTTGCCTAAGGTGGTCCATTTCCAAGTCTGCTTTGTGTATTTGCTTTTCTAGATAGATTTTATATAGCTCTTTGACTGCTATAGGAATGCAAAAAATGACATTGGATTTCACAGTGCCAAGTAGAGCGTTTCATTATAATTCCAGGGAGAATCTTACAGAGGTAAGCTGTGATTTAGAAGTAGATAGCCCCTCATTTGATTGGATTTCACCCTGTTTGAGAGAAAGAAGATGTCAGTTTCAAATTGTACAACGCTATCATCAACTTTTAGATGTTATTTTTAAAAGGTGTTAACCTTTCCTCTTCCCTTTCGAATGCCGCAGAATGTTTCTCCATCTTTCTGTAGTGACATTAACAGTTGTGTTCAGCAATTACCAAGACATTATTAATAATCTGTGGAAGGTGAAGAATGGTTACAATTGCATGGAGGTTGGTGAGGGCATCTGGTTCAACTAGGGCGATAGGAAGATGATTAAACAGTGAAATTATTACTTGAGTCAGAATATTGCCCCATCTAATTTGCAACACTG